>JAODAL010015898.1:0-82352 GCA_025379985.1 Phyllomedusa bahiana
ATAATGAAAGGTAAAAATTTTGTTATTTATTTGAAAGCTTCTCCCGTAAATTTTATTGTCCCCAAAACCCCCTTTTAAAGACCACAAGGGAGAGGCTGGAAAATGGGGCAGAAACTGAAGCACAAGGATTAGAAAGTAGAAGGACTCTGCAGAACTTTCATTCTACAGTAGTTGACTTTAATGGGAACCTGTCAGGTGGGCTATGCTGCCCTATCTGTCTATGGGTGGAGTATAAAGCAATGGCTTATGAGAAAAGAGCCGAGGAACTCCACAGCGCACTCTATTGGATGTAGTTATCCTCTGGGTGGAGTAAGCAGGACTTGCACTGTCACCATAGACACTGATAGCATGTCACTAAGATAAGCCACCAATGTCTGATAGACGCGACCCGCGAGTCCCATAACCTCTTCGTTGTGAATCGAAAGGTGGTCATTGGAATCTTTGGGCGTTCCGAGTTCCATGACATGGACCATGTGCCTCTACTTACATCACCATCAAGAGCTGTTCAATTCCAAACGGTAATGTAAGGGAATGGCCCCCGACTACCACAGCCAATCAGCAGCTGTTCCAAAAAAAAAAAAGAAGTAAGAAAAAACAGAAGACCGGGGAGACCCAGAGCTGGAACGGAGGTGAGGAGGAAGGCAAGAACTGGGCACCAGCAACTTAATATTTCTTTCTTTTAGAAACTGGACAACTCTTTTGGGGCTAATCCCTTGAGAGTAAACAATAAAAGTTCCTATTGAATGTCAGCAAGCAGAGATCTTGATATAGGAGTATACTACAAAACTGTATAACTTGCAACTATAAAATGGAAAATTTTCGTTAAATCAGAATGCTCCTTTAACACCTTAACTCCCACGCCTGTAAAGTAGTTAATGACCAGAACATTTTTTTAGTTTTTGCCTCCTTGCGTTTCAACAGTTGTAATTTTTTTATTTTTTCTATGACGCAGTTGTGTGAGGCCTCGTTTTATTCGAGACAAGTTGTACTTTATGGGGGAATAGTTTAAGTTCACTTATAAATAATTTGGCGAATTAAAAAAAAAAAAAAAGTTTTTTGTTTTTGTTTTTTTTACACCATTCACATTTCACACTTAATAACTTGTTAGATTAATTCTACAGGTTATTACGGTCGTGTGGATACCTTATATGTGTAGGGTTTGAGTGTGTGTAATGTATGCACAATTATTTTTTATTAAATATTTATTTTTATTTTATTACTTTCTTGTTTTTTTTTTGTTTTTTTTACACTTTGTTTTTTACTTTTTTTTTTAAATCCCAAGAAGGAAGAACTGTGTTACTTTTATTTATTTATTTTTTTGCACTTAGTAATGTATTAGCATATTCATATATGCTAATACATTATAATCTGTGTCAGTCTGACACAGGCAGTGATCAGGACAGCACACAGTGTGCCCTGATCACTGGACTCTTACACAGACAGCCCTGGGGCTACTCTAGGTCCCCAGGGCTGACTGTGCAGCCGTTCCCCAGGCTCTGTCGGGACACCGGGTGTTCCGATCACCCAACAGAGCAGGGAAACCTTTTGATTGCGCTGCGGTGACGATCTGTGGCAATCAAAGGGTTAAAGCACCGGGGAGCGGAGGTTCCCCTGCTCTCCGATGCTCACAGGAGCTGCGCTGGGATCAGGGCTGTGTAGTACAGCCCCGATCTCAGTGCTGCTGCGGCGGCGGGAACCGCAAACTACGATGTCTGTAGCAACGACAAAAGACGTCGCTGCAAACGAATGACCTGCACCGGCTGACGTCAAAAGTCGGCCGGCGGTCGTTAAGGAGTTAACCCCTTTCTGATACAGGACATACTGGTATGTTCTAGTGCCGGTAAGGTTCTGTGCTAAGGCTTCCATGTCTCCCGTTTTACCAATTCCTGCTTCAGGCAGGAAGTGGTAGAGCCACCATCTTTGTTCATCCTCCTGCATTATTTATACAAGGCAGAAGGTTTTACTAGTGATCATGCCCTCTAGGGGGATGTCATTATTAAATAATGTTTTAAAGTGTAAAAAAATTTTAAAATAATAATAATAATAAAAATAAATAATTATAATATTAAAAGTTCACCTCCTTTTGCCATTTTAGAATTAGAATTTTTTTTTTTTTAATTACATGTAATGGATATCGCCGCATCTGTAAAAGTCCGATCAAACATAACATCATTTCTCCAGTGCGCTGAACGCCATAGAAGAAAAAAATTCAGAACACCAAAATTGCAGTTTTTTTGGTCATTTCACACCCTTAAAAATTGGAATAAAAGTGATCAAAAAAGTCACATCTATCATAAAACGATACCAAGAAAAACCACACTTAACCCCGCAAAAAATATAACGTCACTCAGGTCCATAGATGGAAGTACAAAAAAAAAGGACTGGTTGCAGAAAATGGCGCTGCGACAAAAACTTGTTTGCATATTTTTAACAGCACTACAAATAATCCTACCCTGTGTAACGTAAACCCTACATATTGGGTATTGCCGGATTCGTATCAACCTGTGGAATGCAGAGAACACATGATTTATACTGAAGAGTGAACGCAGTAAGAACAAAACCACCGCAAACATGACAGAAGGACTTTTTTTTTTTTTACATTTCACTCCACTTAAAATTTTTCAGCTTCCTGGTATATCCTATGGTACGATGAATGACACCAATAGAAAGAATAACTTGTCCCGCAAAAAAAAACCCCACAACTGAAGACGTAAATATAAAAAAAGTTATGACTCTTGGAAGAGTAAAAAATCTTAGCAAGGGTTTAACATCTACATCAGTGCCCGGAAAAAGTTTTTCACTAAAAGCCCTTTCCCACCATGGGGTTCCACCTTTAAGGGGGGATTGAAAGCATTCCCCCTGTCCATTAAGGGTTGTTCACAGGGTTTTGGATCCTTTTTTTTTTAACCTTTTTTTCACTAAAAGAAAAGCCTTTGAAAACTGCATCCAAACTGCATCCCAAAAAGTACCAAAAACCACAGCTATTTTTTTGGATGGTTTTTTCAATAATATACACGGTTGTGGTTTAAAAAGGTAGAATTTTCATGTGATATTTTTTCCCCTTACATATGTAGTATTAAGGGTTTTTGTAATATACTAAAGGGCCCCCTGGGTCTCTTTTTGTCTAGGAAGAACTTTTTAACTTTATTAAAATTATGACCTACTTTTCACTTTGGGGGGGAAAGGGGTTTAATTGTAGTGTAAGAGGACCAGTGGGGGGGCGCTATAAAGCAAGCTTTTACATGGTTTCCTGCGAAAGCCTAAAGGGGGCGCTTAACTGCATGCTTTTTTCAGCATTTCGTTTAAACCCAAATTTGAGGGCGCTTCCAGCATTTTAATGTGTTCAATCTTAGAATTACAGAAGCTTTAATAATACATTTATTTAAAGTTTTAGATAAATAGTTTATTATGAATGTTGAGTGGTTTAGCATTTACTGAAAAACCCCTCAACATTCTTAATAAATATTTATTAAAAATTGATAAATTTAAAAGTTTTAAAAAAATTCTAAATTTTTAAACACCCTTCATACTAAAAATGTTTTTATATAACCAAATACATACAAAAGGATTTTTAAATTAAACAATTAAAATGCTGGAAGGCCCCCTTATTTGGGGCATTAGGTTACAAAAGTACAAACAGTTTTCTGATCAAATGAACCTCTAGGGGCCAATTATGCATTACACTTCAAATTTTTAATCCCAAAGCGTTTTTCAGTGCGCTTTTTGTATCAGAAGGCATCCAAAAAAGTTCCCAAAAAAAGGGGTTGCCTTTTGGGTCCGTTTTTTTTGGGGTCCCCAAAAAGGGCCCCCCTTGTTTAATTGAAAATACGCAAGTAAACAGCGCGCGTCATGTTGAAAAGATGCCTTTTTTATATTGAAAAACCCAAAGAAATCACAGACATTGTTAGATACGTTTTTTGGATCCGTTTGGGATCTAAAAAACGTCGTGTGAACATATCCTAAGTTGTCAATCAATAAACATATGATTACTTGGTAGAGCATTACTGTGCGATATAGAAATATGAGGTTATCAGGTATAGCAAATGCCCCAGAAGGTCAAAGGGGTTGTGCCATGAGAAGGACTAGGATTCACCCTCAATTCCTCATTACTAGAACAACGTGGCCAATGGTCAGTCATTGATTAGAACTGTCCCACCATGGATAGTTGGACTATGACTAAGAGCTCATGTTCGCTCGAAACGCATCGGGGGAAAAGTGCATTAGATTGCGGGATGCAGTCCTTTTAATCACAATTCAATAAAGTATGTGAATTCATTTCTTTATTCATAAATTTTTCAGTTGCTGGATGAAAAGAATATTTGTTCAAGATTATATTAAATCTGCCAGTTTCCCTGCAGCGCCTCCGCAGGGGGTGTGATGCATTACACTGTTTCCATTCAGATCAATGGGTTGTCTGCATAACGCAGGACAGGACACGTCCTCCAGAGGTAGAGACGCTCTTTGCACCCGTCACTACTCCGGCCAAGAGATGAGGCTCCTGAGTGGAGGACATCCTCTATTAACTCAGAATTCACCAATAGGGTTTTTTTTTAAACTGGACAGAGGCGCCTGCGCCGGCTGCAGGGCTTTATACGAAATTGCCTGGAAGTGGCTAGTTTGCTCAGCTGGTAAATACTTTTGCTGACAGTTGTGATTCTATTTCCCTGAACAATGCTTCCAGTTTTCTTTGCCAGGGGCATCGAGCTTTTGTTGAGCTAAACCTCAGAAGGCCTCGAGCAAAACTTGGTTGTCAAATCCCTATAGGGTTTTAAACGCATCCTGCTCTAAGCGCAGATGTAGCAGAGCTGAACTTGTTGTTTAACTGTTTAATTTACATACAGTGATAACTAATCATCTACAGGACAAGTGGGAAACCTGCTGGACCCCGCCGATTAGGAGAACTGGGGTCCCACGTCCCCTATCTGAACATCATCAATGGAGCTGCCATGCCAGTTGATGCTGTCGGCCCCATGGACTAGAAATGAAGCAATAGAGAGCATGTTTCACCATGAGGTGAAGAGGAATTGGGGACACCAGACCCCTCTTCCTGTGAATGTTAGGGGTGCTAGTGGTGGACTATCCAGAGATCAGACACTTTTGTATTAAATTCTGCATACCTCTACCAGCACCTCCATAACTTCTACTGTCCTTGGAAGCAGGAATCAGAGCTCACAGCAACCAATCACAGCCCATAGCAACCAATTAAAGCCAATAGCAACCAATTAGAGCCCATAGCAACCAATTAGAGCACATAGCAACCAATCAGAGCTCCTAGCAATGAATCAGAGCTCATAGCAACCAATTACAGCTCATAGCAACCAATCAGAGCCCATAGCAACCAATCAGAGCCCATAGCAACCAATCAGAGCCCATAGCAACCAATCAGAGCCCATAGCAACCAATCTGAGCTCAAAGTAATAAAGAAAGTCTTAGAACTAGACTGTTTTCATAAATGTCCCCCAAGGAGTTTCAGAGCCTTAATGACTGCACTACAAAGCAATGGGACCTCTGAACCACCGAATGGTACCTCTATATGGCACTGTATTATGGAGATAAATCACTGACACTGTATTATGCAGATGTGGCACTGTTTTGCACTGTATTATGTTGCTAATCTACGATGTCGGTGTAACATTGCATGTATTGATGCATATCCCAGTTTATGCCTCCTTATGCCTCTGAGTGGCCCCATCGCTTTCTACAGGTGCTGCACTTTGGCTCCACACAACCAGGAGGTGTAAGAGTATCAGACACAGGAACAAGGGGGATCTTCCCTAATTGTCTATACTTAAGTAATGTTTCCTATTCCCACAGTCGTTGCCCTATTCCATAACAATACACTTTCCTGCAAGTATCTATCATTTACCAGCTCACTATAGGGGCCAGCATTACTGGAAGCTGCAGAAACACAAGTGTGTGACTCTGCTGCCACCCAGTGCTTGAATCAGAGTACTGCAGACAGCGCTGCCACAAGCAGAAATGTCCCAGGATGTTACATTGCAAAATGACAGAACAAGAATATAGCTACTTATTATCTAAGAGACCATCAGCAAAAATAATTTACAGCGCATGACCACATGCTCCCTGCAGGCTGGATCTATTATAGCTTCACTGCTGCAGGCTGCATCGATTATAGCTTCACTGCTGCAGGCTGGATCTATTATAGCTTCACTGCTGCAGGCTGCATCGATTATAGCTTCACTGCTGCAGGCTGCATCTATTATAGCTTCACTGCTGCAGGCTGGGTCTATTATAGCTTCACTGCTGCAGGCTGCATCTATTATAGTGGCCCCGCTGCTGGCTGGATCTATTATAGCTTCACTGCTGCAGCCTGGATCTATTATAGCTTCACTGCTGCAGGCTGCATCTATTATAGTGGCCCCGCTGCTGGCTGGATCTATTATAGCTTCACTGCTGCAGGCTGCATCTATTATAGCTTCACTGCTGCAGGTTGGGTCCATTATAGCTTCACTGCTGCAGGCTGCATCTATTATAGCTTCACTGCTGCAGGCTGCATCTATTATAGCTTCACTGCTGCAGGTTGGGTCCATTATAGCTTCACTGCTGCAGGCTGCATCTATTATAGCTTAACTGCTGCAGGCTGCATCTATTTTAGCGGCCCCGCTGCAGGCTGGAACTATTATAGCTTCACTGCTGCAGGCTGCATCTATTATAGCGGCCCCGCTGTAGGCTGGATCTATAATAGCTTCACTGCTGCAGCCTGGATCTATTATAGCTTCACTTCTGCAGGCTGCATCTATTATAGCTTCATTGCTGCAGGCTGGGTCTATTATAGCTTCAATGCTGCAGGCTGCATCTATTATAGAGGCCCTGCTGCAGGTTGGGTCTATTATAGCTTCACTGCTGCAGGCTGGATCTTTTATAGCTTCACTGCTGCAGGCTGGATCTATTATAGCTTCACTGCTGCAGCCTGGATCTATTATAGCGGCCCCGCTGCAGGCTGGATCTATTATAGCTTCACTGCTGCAGGCTGGGTCTATTATAGCTTCACTGCTGCAGGCTGGGTCTATTATAGCTTCACTGCTGCAGGCTGGGTCTATTATAGCTTCACTGCTGCAGGCTGGATCTATTATAGCTTCACTGCTGCAGGCTGGATCTATTATAGCTTCACTGCTGCAGGCTGGATCTTTTATAGCTTCACTGCTGCAGGCTGGATCTATTATAGCTTCACTGCTGCAGGCTGGATCTATTATAGCTTCACTGCTGCAGGCTGGATCTATTATAGCTTCACTGCTGCAGGCTGCATCTATTATAGCTTCACTGCTGCAGGCTGCATCTATTATAGCTTCACTGCTGCAGGCTGGGTCTATTATAGCTTCACTGCTGCAGGCTGGGTCTATTATAGCTTCACTGCTGCAGGCTGGGTCTATTATAGCTTCACTGCTGCAGGCTGGATCTATTATAGCTTCACTGCTGCAGGCTGGATCTATTATATCTTCACTGCTTCAGTGTGGATCTTTTTTAGCTTGTCTGCTGTAGGTTGGATCTTTTCTAGCTTCACTGCTTCAGGCTGGATCTCTTTTTGCTTCACTGCTGCAGCCTGGATCCATTATAGCTCAACTGCTGCAGGCTGCAGGCTGGGTCTATTATAGCTTCACTTCTGCAGCCTGAATCTATTATAGCGGCCCGGCTGCAGGCTGGATCTATTATAGCTTCACTGCTGCAGGCTGGGTCTATTATAGCTTCACTGCTGCAGGCTGGGTCTATTATAGCTTCACTGCTGCAGGCTGGATCTATTAAAGCTTCACTGCTGCAGGCTGGATCTATTAAAGCTTCACTGCTGCAGGCTGGATCTATTAAAGCTTCACTGCTGCAGGCTGGATCTATTATAGCGGCCCTGCTGCAGGCTGGATCTATTATAGCGGCCCTGCTGCAGGCTGGATCTATTATAGCTTCACTGCTGCAGGCTGGGTCTATTATAGCTTCACTGCTGCAGGCTGGATCTATTATAGCTTCACTGCTGCAGGCTGGATCTATTATAGCTTCACTGCTGCAGGCTGCGTCTATTATAGCTTCACTGCTGCAGGCTGCGTCTCTGCTGCAGGCTGGGTCTATTATAGCTTCACTGCTGCAGGCTGGATCTATTATAGCTTCACTGCTGCAGGCTGGATCTATTATAGCTTCACTGCTGCAGTCTGGATCCATTATAGCTTCACTGCTGCAGGCTGGGTCTATTATAGCTTCACTGCTGCAGCCTGGATCTATTATAGCTTCACTGCTGCAGGCTGGATCTATTATAGCTTCACTGCTGCAGGCTGGATCTATTATAGCGGCCCTGCTGCAGGCTGGATCTATTATAGCGGCCCTGCTGCAGGCTGGATCTATTATAGCGGCCCTGCTGCAGGCTGGATCTATTATAGCGGCCCTGCTGCAGGCTGGATCTATTATAGCTGGCCCTGCTGCAGGCTGCATCTATTATAGCGGCCCTGCTGCAGGCTGCATCTATTATAGCGGCCTGCTGCAGGCTGCATCTATTATAGCGGCCCTGCTGCAGGCTGCATCTATTATAGCGGCCCTGCTGCAGGCTGGATCTATTATAGCGGCCCTGCTGCAGGCTGGATCTATTATAGCGGCCCTGCTGCAGGCTGGATCTATTATAGCTTCACTGCTGCAGGCTGCGTCTATTATAGCTTCACTGCTGCAGGCTGGATCTATTATAGCTTCACTGCTGCAGGCTGGATCTTTTATAGCTTCACTGCTGCAGGCTGGATCTTTTATAGCTTCACTGCTGCAGGCTGGATCTATTATAGCTTCACTGCTGCAGGCTGGATCTATTATAGCGGCCCTGCTGCAGGCTGGATCTATTATAGCTTCACTGCTGCAGGCTGGATCTATTATAGCTTCACTGCTGCGGGCTGGCTCTATTATAGCTTCACTGCTGCAGCCTGGGTCTATTATAGCTTCACTGCTGCAGCCTGGATCTATTATAGCTTCACTGCTGCAGGCTGGGTCTATTATAGCTTCACTGCTGCAGGCTGGATCTATTATAGCTTCACTGCTGCAGGCTGGATCTATTATAGCTTCACTGCTGCAGGCTGCATCTATTATAGCGGCCCTGCTGCAGGCTGGATCTATTATAGCGGCCCTGCTGCAGGCTGGATCTATTATAGCTTCACTGCTGCAGCCTGGATCTATTATAGCGGCCCTGCTGCAGGCTGGATCTATTATAGCTTCAGTGCTGCAGGCTGGATCTTTTATAGCTTCACTGCTGCAGCCTGGATCTATTATAGCTTCACTGCTGCAGCCTGGGTCTATTATAGCTTCACTGCTGCAGGCTGGATCTTTAATAGCTTCACTGCTGCAGCCTGGATCTATTATAGCTTCACTGCTGCAGGCTGGATCTATTATAGCTTCACTGCTGCAGCCTGGATCTATTATAGCTTCACTGCTGCAGGCTGGATCTATTATAGCTTCACTGCTGCAGGCTGCATCTATTATAGCTTCACTGCTGCAGGCTGGATCTATTATAGCTTCACTGCTGCAGCCTGGATCTTTTATAGCTTCACTGCTGCAGCCTGGATCTATTATAGCTTCACTGCTGCAGCCTGGATCTATTATAGCTTCACTGCTGCAGCCTGGATCTATTATAGCTTCACTGCTGCAGGCTGCGTCTATAGCTTCACTGCTGCAGGCTGGATCTATTATAGCTTCACTGCTGCAGGCTGGATCTATTATAGCTTCACTGCTGCAGGCTGGATCTATTATAGCTTCACTGCTGCAGGCTGGATCTATTATAGCATCACTGCTGCAGGCGCCTGTTTTATAAAATTTGATCAGGGCCCTGATAGGGGTACTGCCAGTGCTGCCCTGAGTGGGTATTTGGTGTATATGGTGGGGGCCAGATGTGTTGCTCATATTCAGACATACAGGGCGTCATGCATGAATGGGGCTGTGCCAGATATCTGGCATCTTTTCAGCCCAATATCAGCCGCAGCCCTGTTCATACATTTTTAAATCTCCTGCACCCCATTCCCGGGTGAATTACATAGCGCCTGCATCTCTTTGTAATGCGCCAGATCTCGGGGGGGCGTGCGGGAGGCGGGGCGTACCAGGACCGTAAAAAGCTATAGATTTATAGCTTCAGTACGACAATTAGGGTATGTTCACACGGCTTATTTTCAGGCGTAATTGCAGGTGTATTTTGCCACGTATTGCGCTTTATACGCGGCGAGATGCGCGGCGCAATTATGATAATCCATAGCTCTCATAGAGAACTATGGATTACGCGTCATCCCCTCATGCGTACAATACAAATCGTATTGTACGCGCGGGGAGATAAGTGACACATCAATTATTTGCGCCGTTTATGCGCTGCGAGTAATGCCTGTCAATGGGGCCAGCGGGCTAACGGCCCCCCCCCCCCCTCCCCGTGCTTTGGGAATTTCTGCGACTCCCAAAACACCCGGCGTATTGCGGCGCGTACTTATGCACCGCAATTACGCCGCGTGAACATACCCTTACAGGGGTCTTACAGCTGGAACAAGTAGAGCACTTTCAAAGTGGTTTACCTGAGTCCAAACTGTCGTGGAAGCGCTGGAATGCGCCTGATTTATGACCCGCTGTAGACCAGGTTCATAAATCGGGCACATTCTATGCCTTTTTTAATTACACGAAATTTGGCGTGCAAACGCCAAATTTCATGCATGTTGCCCAATGTGCCCACATTTTTTCAGGCTTGCAGAGGAGATTTTGTTGAAGCAATTCTATGACCACATACTACTTTTTTAGGTTTTCATTGCACTATTAGTATATGCTCAAGCGACAAATTCAGATCCTGAAATTTTCAGCACTGGACCCGCGCCGTATCCTCAGCGGAAAATCCACGCGTGTAAGCACGGATTTTAGACGAGAGTATGACAGTGATTTTTCAGAGGCGCATTTTTCACCGGCTTTATACTATATAAAAGGCGCGGAATCGGACTCAAAGGGTCGAGTAAAGCCCGCGGCGCATAGACTGTGATGCAGTTTTACATAGAATTCGCTGGAAATGAAGTTGGACTGTTCTGTAGTCGTTTTTGATAACCTGTGTGAACGCACTCTTACAAAGCAAGGTTGATGCTGTGACTTTAGCCAACAACTCTGGCATAAAGCACCCACCGTAGACTGCAAGGGGTCGTCTCACTCCATCGATTCATTGTACCTCAGTCCTATTTTCTCAGTTTCATTTTTGAATACAAGGGTGAGTATACTGGCTTTGCTGGTTTCTACTGGCCCGCTGTGAGGGGCTGCTGAGGACACCAGGGCGACAATTGGCATCACCGCAGCAGTTTTTGGGCGCATTTATCAGTGTAAAGTGCACCTGAAAGTACGATCCTTTCAAAAAGCTGGCATCTGGTATACCATGTATAGTAAAGGTAATGCGCCTAAAAAGGCGCATCGCGCAATTGTGGCGCATACAGTATCCGTGTTAGTGTATGTAATGCGCCTATCAATTCACATGGCATAACGGAGGTGCATAGCGTATTATTGCTAGTGTATGTAATGCGCCTGTTGAGGCGCATTGTGTAAAGGAGGCGTACAGCGTACATCGCTACTATATTTAATGCACCTTTGTAGGCGCATTACAATGTGTTGTGCCCGGCGTATAATGCGCCTAGTTTTGGTATATTTCCGTTCGTTTATATCGAGAATATAGCGTCAAGAGTATTTTTGCTGCAAAATAGACTAAAAAAAACGCAGTTTGCATATTGGGACGTCGCCCCAGGGCTGTATCTATATCGACCAGTGCTGGCAGCCTATCAGGAGAGATCGAACAAGTCTGTAGCTATAGTGACCAGCCATGGCAGCCTATCAGAAGAGATAGAATAGGTCTGTAGCTATAGCAACCAGCGCTGGCAGCCTATTAAGAGAGACCGAACAGGTCTGTAGCTATAGCACAACCACCTGGACAGCTATCAGGAGGGGACAGGTCTGTAGCTTAGCGACCAGTGCCTGTCAGGCCAATCAGGAGAGATTTAGATAGACCAGGCTGTAGCCTATAGCGGTCTGTGAGCTATGCGCCAGCGCTGGCGCCTATAGGAGAGACAGGTCTGCAACTTTAGGCCAGCCCAGCCTGGCACCCAATCAGGAGAATTAAAAACAGGTTGTAGCTATAGCGCCCTGGGAGTGATGCAACCCATACAAGAGGGGATATCTAGGAATAGGTAGGAGACTGTTAATGGACATATATTGCAAAGTGACTTGTTTTTGCAAGATCTTTAACATAAAAATCAGCAATCCTTAAAGGGAGAAAACCCATTTAAAAGAGCTTCATACAGCACTGAATACTATTTCTGGAAACCAAAGAGTAAAATAAATAAAAACCTAAGGCTGCTTTCAGACAGTGCGTTTTTGGTGCGTGTTTTTCTTTTTTTTTTTTTTTTTCAGAAATGCACAGCAAAAACGCACTGTGTGAAAGCAGCCGAATGGTAAATCAGAGATTCACTGTTGCCAATGTATGTAGTGTCTTCAATTGCAGTGGGTATACTGTATATGTGTCCGGTTTGGATTGTGCTGGCCCAGATATATCTCTGGTGAACCTGCACGAATGTCAATGACAATTTACTGGATTTCTATATCGTCCTATATCCGTAAATACCATCACATTTTCCAACCACGGATGTGTTTTTCCTACTATTCTCTGATGTATCCTGTGGACCTAATACAATTGGGTGTATATAGATTCACAGCTTCTCACATATTGAAGACATAAGTTACTCAAATGAAAAAGCCACAGAAATACAAATTATACAAAGGGGCAGAGCCAGGGGCGTAGCTACAATTTTTGTTACCCGAGACTGTCGCTACATTGCCCGCCCCTTTTTACAGTCCACACGTAATTGCCACTTATAAACAATCATGTTTTTATGCGTTGATTTTCTAAAAAAAAATTGAAATTTTTCTGTCCATGGAGCTGTGTCAGGGCTTTTTATTTGCGGGATAAAGCATTTTTTTTGTTTGCGGGATTTTTTTTTTAGCACTTTTTATTCCATGGATAAAAAAACAGGCAATTCGGACATTGTTTTTATTTTTTGTGATATTTTCTATAAAGATTAAATAACAATTGTTTTGGACATCGGATTGTTACAGACACGGCAATACCTTTTATCTGTACCTCCTCCCCCAAAGTGTTTTTTCTAATTGGGGAATTAGAGGGGGGGCGGGGGGATTTCTGTTTGGTTTTTTTTTCTTTATACATTTTTTTAATGCATTTAAACATTTTTTTATCTGGGGTTTACTTTTTTTTTTTGTCACTTGATTGCTTTAGTAACACATATCAAAGCAGCACACATTGTACTGCTATGTATTATAGTGTATGTGATAGGGAGCCAGATACATTTTTTCCATTGGGCACACAAGGCAGTTGCCCGGGGGCCCCACAAGTGTAGGGGCCCCAAGTGGTGTATGTATGTCCCAGGAATATAAGAAACCTACCCTGGATCCCTTGGTTGGCTTTGCTGATTTAACTGCTTGTGTGTTTTTAGGATGTGAAAACAGTTAAAAATCATGGTAGAGAAGGGAGCCAAAGGCATCCTGCCCTGCCAAATAGTCTTGTAGACTGCCAGTGTCCAGACATAAGTGGCATGATAATATGGGTGTGCTTGGGGTGGCTAGATGCATGGCCAAGTGTCATGTCATGTATTTGGCAGAGCCCACTGCAGTGCTTTGACCAGGGGCCCATAATTCTGTTAAGACGGTTCTGCAGGCAGATTCTGTATATGACTGGCACTGAGACCATTATGTGGCCTCCCACTGCCATGGCAGCCATGGGCACCATGCGATTAAAGGGGTTGTCTCACTACATTGATTCCTCTCACCTCAGTCCTGTTTTCTTGGTTTCACTTTGAATTCAGGGGTGTGTTTACTGGCTTCCACTAGGCTGCAGTAGAAGCCAGGTTTGTAGCTATAGCAACCAGTGCTGGCGGCCTATCAGGAGAGATTGAACAGGTCTGTAGCTATAGCGACCTGAGGAACTGATGCAGCCCATACAAGAGGGGATAACTCAGAATAGCTAGGACACTGCTAATGGACATATATTGCAAAATGACTTGTTTTTGAAACATAAAAAGCAATCCTTGTAGTGAGACAACCCCTTTAAGTGGCAGGCCCCCTGCCGGTGCTACTGACTCCCGTGCAATCCCTGGCTTCATGGAATGGTGAGCTGGCTTCTAATTCTTTCTCTACTTGTATGGCCATGTCATGGTCAGTACATGATTTACTATCACTAGGCATATATGTAAAACCACCATTTGGCTAATTCCCAAAGTTACACCAGCATTTTGTACCACACAGAACTGAGCAACTTGCGCCCTTAGAAGTCTTATGTATGCGCCATTGTAATATTAGCAATCACCCACCTCATGGATAGTAGGTGTTTGAGTGGTTGTCTTATCAGTATTTTTGTATCTGTGCAGTCTCCCCTTATATGATGTTGCGGCTTTTCTACATATTGGTGTGAACTGGTACTTATTCAATGTGCAGTTTTTTTTTATCATTCAGTTGCCCCCATAGTGGTTGGGTGTCTGAGCTACTGCTCAGTAGTTATCTGCACCTGTTATATCTCTCCCAATATACCTCCTCAGTTTTAGTTCGGAGTTGACGGAACTCAGCGCCAGGGGGTACAAACGCAGAGGAACACTTTTTCAAGAAGTCCTCCACTGTGAAAGACTTGCTGAAAAAAGTGGGTTAGATCACACACGAAACGCGTTTTGACTCTGTAAACTTTGCTTCTAAATAAATGAGGCTACTAAAGTAACTTCTAGTGTCCCCACGTTTGTTCCCTCCTGGCGCAGAGTTCCGTCAACTCTGAACTAAAACTGAGAAGTTTGTGAGAAGGCACAAGGTACCGTTTTGGATGGCCGATACGCATCACCGAGGTTCTTAGTCTCTGTGAAGTAAAACCTGCCAGCTGTTCGTCAGTATAGGTATGGTACTGACATTTTTGTGTTCCAGTAGTATGACCACTGAAAAGTAGTTGATCTGGGCCAGGCTTTTACTGGAGCAGTCTAAGAGTAGGGTGGGAGGACTGCTCCCATGTATCCAGGCCAGGTTTTGCCGGGCCTATATAAGAGTAGGGTGGGAGGACTGCTCCCATGTATCCAGGCCAGGTTTTGCCGGGCCTATATAAGAGTAGGGTGGGAGGACTGCTCCCATGTATCCAGGCCAGGTTTTGCCGGGCCTATATAAGAGTAGGGTGGGAGGACTGCTCCCATGTATCCAGGCCAGGTTTTGCCGGGCCTATATAAGAGTAGGGTGGGAGGACTGCTCCCATGTATCCAGGCCAGGTTTTGCCGGGCCTATGTAAGAGTAGGGTGGGAGGACTGCTCCCATGTATCCAGGCCAGGTTTTGCCGGGCCCATATAAGTCGGAGGATTTGTTGGGTTTAGTGCGGGTCCTATTCAGAGTAGGGTGGGAGGACTGCTCCCATGTATCCAGGCCAGGTTTTGCCGGGCCCATATAAGGCAGGAAGTTTGGGGAATCTAGGTGGGGTTCTCATTCAGAGAGTTTGCCTGACTTAGGTGTAAAGTCTGTGCTCCAGCATACTGTCTGCTGTATGCCACATTCCGTAGACCTGGGCGGGGAACGAACCCAGGAACTATTGTGAATCCAGAGACTGAGTTATCCACACGGACTGTGTATTTTGTTATATTTGGGCTGACATTAAGCCCGTATCCGTTTTGCTTTTCTGTGCAAGCTGTGGCTAAATAAAGGCCAAAGTCTTTAAAATGTATGCCGAGGACGGTGTGTTTGTGCTATCACTGAGTTAGGGGATGTTCACACAACATTTTTCAGATCCGTTTTTCAGTTTCAATGTAAAACACACATCTCCGTTCAGACGAGTGATCGCTGCTGCGTGTTTACCTGCTTCTTCTCATTGCGTTTTTCGTTTCCGTTTTCAGAATTGACATGTCAATTCTACTTGCGTTTTACGCAAGTGAAATCCCCATAGGAAACAATGGGGTGCGCTTTTGGAGCCCGAAAAACGGATCCAAAAGCGCAACATACTTTTGGGTACGTTTTGGATGCGCTTTTGATATGAAAAGCGCATCCGAAAAATGCATTGGATTGAAATTTGAAGTGCAGTACACTAAAACGGCCACTAGAGGTCTCATTTGATCTAGAAGAACTGTTTGGACTTTAGTAACCTAATGACCCAATAGAGGGCGCTTCCAGCATTTTACATGTGTTTAATCTCATAAATCACTTTTTATATATATTGAATGATATAAAAGCAGTTTTTTAGTATAGAATGGGTGTTTATAGAAATTATAGAAGTTTTAACTAATACATTTATTAATGTTTTAGATAAATAGTTTATTATAGAACGCTGAGTGGTTTTAGTATCTGAAACCACTCAACATTCTATAATAAACTATTTATAGCGCCCTCTATTAGGCATCCTCTTACACTACAACTTAAGTGAAAATGTAGGTCATTAGGTTACTAAAGTTCAAACAGTTCTTTAGATCAAATGAGACCTCTAGGGGTCGATTTAGTATATTACATATGTAAGGGTAAAGTATATTACTATATTACTTAAGATTCTACCTTTTCAAACTACAACCTGTGTATATATATTGAAAAACGGATCCGAAAAACGCATTAAAAACGCATCCAAAAAAGCATCAACTGCTACGGTTTTGGGATGCAGTTTGGATGCAGTTTTCAATGCGTTTTTCTCCTAGTGAAAAATGGATCAAAAAACGGATCCAAAACGTCGTGTGAACATACCCTTACACCTCCACAAGTTATATTGGCTGTATACTGTCCCTGTTGATCCGAAGGTGATCCCAGTGATTTGGAAATGTCGGCTTCCGGAGCCATCTATTACAAGCGCACATATGAGTTGTACCATGTGATAGTACAGCTCGCCTGGGTGAACAGTTTCATATCATCATACGATCTGCTACTTCTATTAACATACTACACTAGATTGCGCCTGTCCCTTCCCTGTTCCCTTTGTTGTCTTTTTAGTTTTTTTCCTTGCAATTTTTTATGAAGTTTTACATCTCTCCCAAGTAGCACTGGGTTTAGTCTATTATCCGGCCACTGGGCTCTATGGCCTTGTAGTTGTTTTAAGTAAATAATGTCCCATTGTTCTATAATTACCAAAGTTACATAGAACCAGTATCATGCACTAAGTGACTCCAGAGGAGGTAGAGGAGGAGCAGAGCTGGGTTACAAGGTGATGGTCAACTGATATCACTAGCGCCACCATCAGGGCAGTATTGGCCATACTCCTGTCAGAGGCGCTGATTGAATTTTTATTTAAAGAAAATCATGCTGTTTTTTTCTTTTTTCACTGCACAGGGTAAATAAGGATATGTTCACACGGCGTAATTGAGGCGCGTATTGGCACTTTAATACGGGTGAAGTGCGCGCCGCAATTACGGTAATTCATACCTCTCATAGAGAACTATGGATTACGCGTCAACTCCGCCGGCGTACAATACGATCGTATTGTACGCCAGGGGAGGGAATTGATAGAAGTGAATGGTGCCGGCCCCCCCGTGCTTTTGAAGGATGTGCTGACCAGCGCGTCCTTCTAAAACACACAGCGTACTGCGGCGCATTCAGTACGAACCCCAGTACGCTGTGTGAACATACCCTAAGGCAATTGTCCAATATTTATCATGATGGATGCAGTGATAGCACGTCTGTGTGTGTGTGTGTGTATATATATATATATATATATATATATATATATATATATATCACATGTAAAGCATTCTGTAAAAGATTGTTTTGTTTTTATCGTGCTTATTATATTTTAGAAGATTTTTTCTTTTTTGTTTCACTAAGGGACTAGACCATGTATGACTGCTCATATAATACACTGCAGTACTTCTATATTGCAGTGTATTGTACCTCTGGCGAGGCCCAAAAGACACTTCATAGATGGTATACCCCGGAACTTGAATCAAAACCCATCAGCGCCTACAAATCAGGTCACAAGAGCGCTGATGGGGGTGACAAAAAGATCGTCTGCGATCTATCTCCTTATATGCCACAGTAAATGGCACAATGACATCTGAGGTGTAAAAGGGAACCTGTCAGGAGGTTTATGCTGCCCTATCTCTAACCCTAGCTATTGCTGCAGGGAGTCCGTTAGCTATATATGATCAGAAATGCTGCAAAAAGTCATTAACCCCATTCATACAATTGGACGTTGCTGAGCATCCAAATGGTGTGAAGGGTGTGTGGAGCAAGAAGGGTCTGATGAGCAGCCGGCACCCCCCGCTGACAGCAGAGAACGGGCTCCAATCCCTGCTGTTTGGATGCCTCCCCTGTGATGATCGGTTGCCATTGCAGTCAGAAGTCTCATGCAGGCTTCCCTATCTGCCATGTATGTACATCTAGCCATAGGCAGAGTGTGATAGGTAATGAATGAAAATCCTGCAGTAATATATAGTAGTGCCGTATATAGGACAAGCGGTCGCATCTCCTAGTGGTCAAGTACCCAAGGGGGACTAAGTATTAAAGTAAACTTCTAATATGTATTAACTACATACAATGTATAGTATAATAAACTATAATATATATATCTATATAACAACTGATTATATAATACCCATATAATATAATAAACTATAATATATATCTATAACTATAATAATAATATATATATAAAACTCTAACTATAATAATAATATATATAAAACTATAATATATATATATATATATGTATATATATATATATATATAGTTTAAATTGCCATAAAAAAAAATATAAAAAAATTCACAGAATTGTTATCGCCGCATTCATAGAAGTCCAATGCATTAAATTACAACATCATTTGTCTCATGCATTTAACACTATAGAAGAAAAAATTTCCAAATGCCAAAATTTGGTGGTCATTTCATTTCCCCCAAAAATTGGAATAAAAAGTGATCAAAAAGTTTTGAGTATCCTAAAATGGTACCAACAAAAACAACACTTTAGCTCCCCAAAACATGAGCCCTCACTCAAGAGGAAGAACGAAAAAATGATTGGTCACAGAAAATGGCATTTCAGCAAAAAATTTAAAAAAGGGTACGAAAACATAACAAAACCAAACCTCTACACATTTGGCATCACCTGAATCGTATCAACCTGCAGAATACAGATAACATATCATTTATGCCAAAGAATGGACTCCATAAAGACGAAATTCTGCAAAAATGGCGCAATTAAATTTTTTTTTATGTTCCACCACAAATAGAATTTTTGGGGCGTTTCCCAGTACATTATAAGGTATGGTCAATTACACCTTTAAAAAGTACATCTTATCCCGCAAAAAACAAGCCCACATATAGCTATATAGACAGATAAATAAAAAAAAATAATGGCTCTTGGAAGGAGGGGAAGAGAGAAAAAAAACGAAGAATCCAAAAACGGCTGCGACCTTAAGGGGTTAAATTCTCAATGTGGGACCAATGCAAGATTGCAGCCCCCCACTCAGCAGAAATAAGATATCATTGTCTCTTCACTGCAGTAGGTGACACAGTGCTGTTTGCTCCTTGTGGCTGTTACTGGTACTGCAGATTAGACGCACATGCCCACGCTACTGTGCCCAGCATGCCGGTAAGCAGATCAGTGGAGGTCCCTGAGGTCGGACCCCACATTGATGACCTATTTAAGGACAGACCATCAGGTTTAAAGAAATAACGCAGACCTACCTGTCTTAAAATGTGGTAAGGAATGGACGCCCGGCCAGGTTTCCTCATTGGGTGTTCCGAGAATCTGTGATTAACAACAAAAGAAATTCAATTAAAGCCGCCGCAATATACAGAGGTGACAGAAACCCTGAAGACAGACAAAATGAGCCTTTTACATAACAGAAGTCCTGTCTCGGGCACAGTGCATCTGGTGCTCTCAGCACCCACTGATTTAGGGTACTTTCACCCGGAGCGTTTTTGACGCGTTTTATACGCGCTTGTTGGATGCGTTTTTTGTGCACACCCTTAGGGGGCTTTTTTAATGCATTTTTTTACGTGTTTTTTGTGCAGGAAGGCAGCAATTAATGTTGTACATTGCTGCACAAAAAACTAGTCAAAAACGCACCGTGTGAAAGCACCCTTACCCTGGCAGGACAGCTGCACCAATAACTATTATTATCTGCTAGGACATTCATTATCCACTAGGGTCTAGGAATGTTATCATAGAGAGCTGCAATTTTGCATCAGACTAATATCTTATCACAATTGAAAGAACTCTCTAGACCAAAATCATACACCGGGTCCTGCCACGAGCCAGAGGGGGCCGAGCATGACAGGTGAGAAGAACACCAAAACCAACATCCCCGTGTCATGCTCTGCCACCATTAGACATAACGCCGCTCGAAAGGGTAATGCTCCTCATTAAGGAGAGCAGTATCGGACTGGAGTTCCTAGGGCCCACCAACAGAATGTCAGTCCGGGGCCCGCCCCAATCTCACCAGGGGCCACGCCCCAATCTCAGTCCGGGGCCCCCCGCCCCAATCCCAGTCCGGGGCCCTCCTCCCCACTCTCCGCCCGGGTCCCACCGCCCCAATCTCAGTCCGGGGCCCACCGCCCCAATCTCAGTCCGGGGCCCACCGCCCCAATCTCAGTCCGGGGCCCACCGCCGCAATCTCAGTCCGGGGCCCACCGCCGCAATCTCAGTCCGGGGCCCACCGCCGCAATCTCAGTCCGGGGTCCCACTTTGGCTCTGATTCCGGGGCCAACGTATATGATCTGGGTCCAATCTGAGGACTGGACAAGTATTCTGTGCCCTGTCAATAGACATAGTCCCCCCATGGAAATCAGGCCACCCATACCTCATAGCCCTATTTCTGCCGAGAAGTGGCACCGGGTGGCGCCTACCCATCGCCGCTCTGACTACAGCCCATATCTCTGCCTCTTGCCTCTTTTTTTCTGCTTTTTCCAAGGATGTATACACTCACCGGCCACTTTATTAGGTACACCATGCAGTCAACGGTTGGACCCTTTGCCTTCAGACCGCCTAATTCTTCGGCATAATTCACAGGGTTGCAACATGCCATGTCCAGGGCCAAGAGTGCAAGAAAATATTCCCACACATGCACCACACACAGCTAACGTGAACATCAGATGGATCAGCTTCATGTGTTGAGCAATCTGACCTACACCGAATGTCGCAGCAAATCGAGATCACAGACAGCAGTTTTTCATTCTACTGTCATTGTGGTTGGGCATCTGGAAGCCTCAGTTTCCTGTTCTAGCTGAAAGGAGTGCCCACCGGTGTGGTCTTCGCTGTGGTAGCCCATCTGCCTCAAAGTTCGCCGTACTGCTTCAGAGATGCTCTTTGCTACGTTGGTGCTACGGGATGCTATTTAGTCACGTTGCCTCTATCAGCTCGAACCAGTCTGGCCCATTCCTTTGACCTTGGCAACAAGGTTTACGCCCAGGACTGGCGTCTCACTGGTTTTTTTCATTCCGGACCATCTCTGGAACCATAAGATTGTTGTGCGTGAATCCAGAATCAGCAGTTTACTGAAAAGGTACTCAGACAGCCCTATCTGTACAACAACCTGCCCACGTTCAAAGGCATCAAATCACTTTCTTCCCCCATACTGCATGCTCGGTTTGAACTGCAGGAGATTGTTTGACCATGTCTACATGCCTAAATCACTGAGTTGCTCGCTCATGTGAATTGGCCTGATTAAATTAGTGTTACAAGCTCTTGACAGGTGTACTGCTATTAGTGGCCGGTGAGTGTATGCAGCTTAAAAGAAACTGCAGGTCTGCCATGTTCAGGTGCCCACCAGGGGTCTCCTTTGTTCCTCTGTGGGACAGTCCAAGCCTAATGGAGAGGCACCATGAAGGTGTGTGCAGACAGCTGTTTTGGGGTGTTTGCCCCTTATCAAAGTAGAAAACTGGTTGGATAAAATCCCACTTACGTTGCAAGGCTCATGGCGTTGGATGTGACTTGAAGAACGCTCTAGAGTTTATTCTATGGTGCAGCATAAGGCTGCATTGCATAGAGGGGGCACGTGGCTGCACTGTATATGGGGGTACGTGGCTGCACTGTATATGGGGGGCACGCGGCTGCACTGTATATGGGGGGCACGCGGCTGCACTGCATATGGGGGGCAGGTGGCTGCACTGCATATGGGGGCAGGTGGCTGCACTGCATATGGGGGGCAGGTGGCTGCACTGCATATGGGGGCAGGTGACTGCACTGTATATGGGGGGCATGCGGCTGCACTGTATATGGGGAGCATGCAGCTAGTACTTTGTAGGGTGTGACATGTAGCTGTACTGTATGTGGGGAGGATGTGACTACATTGTATATGGGGAACATGTGGCTTGTACTTTGTATGGTGTGACATGTAGCTGTACTGTATATGGGGAACATATGGCTCGCACTTTGTATGGTGGGGTACATGTTTGCACTGTATATGGGGGGCATGTGGCTAGCACTTTGTATGGTGGGTACATGTTTGCACTGTATATGGGGGGCATGTGGCTCGCACTTTGTCTGGTGGGGTACATGTTAGCACTGTATATGGGGAACATATGGCTCGCACTTTGTATGGTGGGGTACATGTTTGCACTGTATATGGGGGGCATATGGCTCGCACTTTGTATGGTGGGGAACATGTTTGCACTGTATATGGGGGGCATGTGGCTAGCACTTTGTATGGTGGGGTACATGTTTGCACTGTATATGGGGGGCATGTGGCTAGCACTTTGTATGGTGGGGTACATGTTTGCACTGTATAGGGGGGCATGTGGCTAGCACTTTGTATGGTGGGCATGTGGCTCGCACTTTGTATGTTGTAGCATGTGACTGTTTTTGCATCTGAAAAAGCAGCTTTGCTACATCTGCAACTGAGAACTCTGCTCTGCTACATCTCCATACCCTGAGTGGCTGACCGTATTCGGGTCTACCACTGTACATAGCAGCATGGGGTTATTGTCATTCAATTTGCTTTACTTTTTTGTTGAGGGTCTTAGCAGCCCCTAGAATAACAGACGGCAAAATGCCCAGAAGATGATGCATGTGCGCGGCCTCCCTCCACCGGCACCATGCTATACTTTACATACCGGACACAATGGGCCTCAATTATCAAAACGGTCTCATTGTAAAACTGTGTTGCCCATAGCAACCGATCAGCTCTCAGCTTCCATTTCCCCATAGCAGTATAAGAAATGAAAGCTGAGCTGGGATTGGTTGCTATGGGCAACAAGGACAGTCATGCCATCAGACATCTTTGATAAATAAGGGCCAGTATCTTTCATTCAGCATTCAAATATACAATCTGCAGTACCCCAGAGTCACCAAAAGATGGCAGCACAGGACAGAGAATATCTCATACTGAAAAAAAAACACAACTGAGAATTGTTTAAAATAAATCTGCAGTAAAACCATAAAATCTTAATAAATGTTCAAAAAAAATAAAAATGTATTTTTTTTATTGTTCAACATAATTCAATGTAAAATCCACTTAAACCTCTTGAAGATGCTTCAGACGACCCCCAGGTAAATGCTGTATTAGCGCCTGTGCCGGTCACTGCCATCCACTGGAATCAATTGACATGTATTGATTTCAGCAAGCGATGAGTAATGCATCTATCGGGGGGGAGTCCCTGCAGTGAGACCCCCTCCTCCCTTTACTCTTTGTCCAGGGGTCCAGCAGAGTGAACCCTGTAAGTATGATACATGTGGTTCTACCACAATATAGGAGTAGGGAGGAGAGGTCCAGAGCAGGATGAGCACCGAGCAGCCGGAGATGCACGGTCCCTGCCCATGGTTTATAGTGTTAGATTTTATAGTAAATCAAATTGGATGCACATGTGGACGCAGGGCGGGGGTGTCCTGTACCTGCCGGCAGTGAAGCGGTTAATCGGCTATCAGAACATAGCATTTGGTGCGGCCTCCATTGAAGGCGAGTGACTGGCGGTGGCGCGGCTCCAGAGACCACAAAGAACTGGAAGGGAAGACGGATTCCAAAATTCCTTTGTTCTGTTTTGGAATCTATCGGCTCAAAGAATTTTTTCTTTCAGTATAAAATAACTTAGTCATCGCCATGTGCCCTCAGAAAGGGGGACGCCGGGTCTGGACTACATGGGTATGGCAGCATTTAGCGGTTTACTAATGTAGCAGAGCTGAATTTGTTATTGAACTTTGATGCGGCATTTTTTCCTGTGTCACAAGAACACATCTGCCACTGAGAACTCAGCTCTGCTACATCTGCAACTGTGAGCTAAGCTACGCTACATCTGCCACCAAGAGCTCAGCTATATCTACCCTTGAGAAGTTAGCTCTGCTTCATCTGCCACTAATAACTCAGCTCTGCTACATCTGCAACTGAGAGCTCAGCTCTGCTACATGTGCCAAGGAGAACGCTACTCTGCTACACTCGCAAGAGGCACTCCGCTTCACTTCATTTTGTACTACCCAAATGCACCTGCTAATCTCCAATTGCATGGGTGATAGTATAAGTGAGGCTCTCCTTGCGTACATTGTTGACCAGAGCCCCAGACTCTCATTGCATAGAATGTGCATGAGTGGAGTTAGTTAAATTGTACGCAAAACTCACTCTGCTCATCTGCTACATGTGCAACTAGACTTTGCTACTGCTACAATCGCTCATTTCACATCAGGCAACTCTTGACAGTTAGAACCAGCTCTGCAAAACATCTTGACAACTGTGACTAAGCTACGCTACATCTGCAACTGTGACTAAGCTGCTACGCATACATCTGCAACTAGTGAGCTAGAAATAGCTACTGCTACATCTGCACACCAAACTCACTCTGCTATATCACCCTTGAGAAGTTAGCTCTGCTTCATCTGCCACTAATAACTCGGCTCTGCTTCATCTGCCACTAATAACTCCGCTCTACTTCATCTGCCACTAATAACTCCGCTCTTCTTCATCTTCCACTAATAACTCGGCTCTGCTTCATCTGCCACTAATAACTCGGCTCAGCTACAAGTGCCAAGGACAGCTCAACTTCTGCTTCATCTGCAACTGGCAACTCAGCTCACACATGCTATATCTGCAACTACAAACTCCACTCTGCTTCATCTGCAACTGAGAGCTTAGCTCTGCTGCATGCAAAACAATCTCCAAAGGAGAACATCACGACTTATACAGTATCATTGAGATCCAAACATGCATGAAAATTCAGCAACATCTGCAGCTGAAAAGTCAGTTCTGCTACTTGTGCCACCGAGATCTTTGCACTGCTACATCTGCCACTAAGAACTCTTGAGCGGAGAATTCAGCTCTGCTACGTCTGCAACTGAGAACTACATCTGCCACAAAGAGCTCAGTTACATCTGCCCCTCAGAAGTTAGGTCTGTTACATCTGCCACTAATAACTCAGCTCTGCTATATGTGCAACTGAAAAGTCAGCTCTGCTACATGTGCCACTGAGAACTGTGCGTGGTTACATCTGCTACTACGATGCAGCAGAGGAGGCATTTCTGCTGCTGAAAATCAGCTTTTCTTTATTTGTAATTTAAAACTCAACTGCATCTCTGCTACATCGCCATACTTTTGAAGTGGTGGATATATATGTGTGGAGGACAAGTGTCTGGCACTAGCATGTACTTTATATCGTTTGGCCTGTGAGTAGCACTCAGCTCTGCTACATCTGCATCTGAGAACTCCGCTCTGCTACTGATAGAGCAGTTATGTAAAAATCTGTACGCAACAACTCAGCTCTGCTACATCTGCAATCGAGAACTCAGCTCTGCTACTGGGAAATCAGTTTTCCTACATCTGTAAGGGACAAGTCCGCTCTGCTACATCTGTAACCAAGAACTGCTACAAAAAAAGCAGCTTTACTACATCCATAATCAGCAACTAAGCTCTGCTACATCCACATCTGAGACATCAGCTCTGCTACTGAGAGAGCAGCTACACTAGATCTGTAAGAAAAACTCAGCTCTGCTACATCTGTAATCGAGAACTCAACTCTGCTACTGGGAAATCAGTTTTACTACATCTGCAAGGGACAACTCAGCTTTGCTACATCTGCAAGGGACAACTCTGCTCTGCTACTGAGAGAGCAGCCACACTATGTCAGAAAGCAACAACTCGACTCTGCTACATCTGCCACTAAGAGCTCCGATCTACTAGAAAGAACGCCGATTTACTACATTCGAAATCTGCAACTGAGCACTGCTACATCGGCATCTGAGAACTCAGCTCTACTACTAACAAGAGCAGCTATACTAGATCTGCAAGAAAAACTCAGCTCTGATACATCTGCAATCAAGAACTCAGCTTTGCTACTGGGAAATCAGTTTTACTACATCTGTAAGGGACAACTCAGCTCTGCTACATCTGTATCTGAGAACTCTGATATGCTACAAAGAAAAAAACAGCTTTACTAAATCCGTAATCAGCGACTCAGCTCTGCTACATCTCTATCTGAGACCTCAGCTCTGCTACATCTGTATCTGAAAAGTCAGCTCTATTAGTGAGAAAACTGTTTTACATCTGTAACAAAGAACTCAGCATCGCGACATCTGCAACTGAGAACTCAGCTCTGCTGCTAAGAAATCATTTTTACCACATGTGTAATCAACAACTCAGCTCTGCTACATCCACCTATAGAAGCTCAGCTTAATTACATCTACAACGGAGCATAGCTGTAAATTAGAACTCCGCTCGCCAACACTTTGAAATGAGAATCTAGCTAATTTTATATTTATGCGCTCAGCTCTGCTACATCTGCAGCTAAGAACATTGCTTCACTGCTGATTGCCCCCCCCAGCAGAGAGAGACATGACACAGGGATTTAGAGACCACCACAGAGAGACTGTCTGAATCACGATCTAACCCTTAAAGGGGTTTTGCCACGAAGTAAAATTGACATGGGAAGCTTGCTGCTCTTTTAGTGATCCATTGTTTACAGCTCGTCTCCAGGGGATACGACCAGGGCTGAGAGCTCCTCAGTCCGGGTCGCACATGCTCAGACATCTCCTCTCCTCTCGGGCAGCTACTGAGTGTTCAAACCCCAGGTGCTGTCACTCTACTCCCGTCCTCTGTACTCCTTAGTAATAAGTCAAACAGTGCAAATAATTTTTTTAAAAAACCCTCAGTGATAAAGAGAAAAAAAAACACAGGTTTGGTTCCTGCAGGAATTTGAACCTAGGACCCTTGTGCCTGGAGGCAAAAACTTTACCTCTCAGCTACTCACAATGCTTTACATAAATAGACCTTTCTTTGACTACAGAGAGGGAAGGCCTGGTGATTTCATCCGGCTGGGTCACATGATATGCAATTCAAACAAATCACACACGCCCCCTTCTGAGCACACAGAGCTGAAGAGCTGGATGCAAGAGGTATGAAATGAGATCATGGCAAAACCTCTTAAAGGGGTATTCTCACCATGTTGTTTTCACAGAGCCACAGGAAGCTTCAGATTCCCACCTCCTTATCAGGCTGTGGGCGGTGCTACTGCAGTGATTGGCATATCAGCTCTGCTGTTCCTAGCTAAACCTGTTACAGTGACACAAGTATAGGAGGTTTGTTAACTGTAGTGCACAAGGCTACAGAGCTCTAAAAGTTTAAAGCTTATCAGTAAATCATGTAAACAAGCTCCCGTCTTTCAGATAAGAATCACAGCAGGGAGTGACCTCATCATCCCGGCCACTGCTGCAGCCTGTAAGAGCAGAGAGGTGGCTAGTAAATAGGGAAGGTTGTGTACAAAAACAGGAGATAACATCTTCTGACTGTGAAGAGAAGCAAAATCAGAGCATCAATATATTTTGTAACAGTCTTCATTTAACTGGCCTGCATGTTTAAAGCTAAATCAGTATGGTGAGAATACCCCTTTAAGAAATAGGTATTAGGTATTGTAAAATGTATTGGGTTGTCCCAGAGTGTTACTTAAGGGTGCTTTCACACGGTGCCTTTTTGGTGCATTTTTTATTTTTTGCTGAAATGCACAGAATAAATTACTGTGCATTCTTGCAAAAAAAATTTTTTTTCAAATGCATCAAAAAAACGCATAAAAAATGCACCGTGTGAAAGCACCCTTAGGGCACGTTCACAGAGGACAGATCCACTGCAGATTTTCTGCAGCGAAGCCACACAAAATCTACACACAAAATTCTGCTACTTCTTCAACCTACAACAAAAGCTGCCTTAAATTGTGTGGAGTTTTGCATGTGCACTTGATTCTATGGGTCCACTATGGAAAACCTGCAGCAGATCCAGCCCATATGAATGTACTTGCAGGAGCGCATTTGCTGCGGATTTCATTGTGGATTAGTTGCAGATTTTACAGATTTTTTTTTCTACATGGAATAAACCAAACACTGCAGATAAGCCTCTCCTGTCTTCTTGCATTGAAGTCCATGCAGAAAAATCCGCAACAAAATCCACACCTAAACCTGCAAACAAAATCCACACCTAAACCTGCAGCAGATCCAGCCCATATGAATATACTTGCAGGAGCAGACTTGCTGCGGATTTCATTGTGGGTTAGTTGCAGATTTTTTTTTACATGGGATAAGCCAAACACTGCAGATAAGCCTTTCCTACCTTCACGCATTTAAATCAATGTAGAAAAATCTGCAACAAAATCCGCAATAAATCTGCAGCAAAATCCACACCAAAACCTGCAGCAGATCCACGGCGGGTGACCGTACCCTAAGGGAAGATTCATACGGTAACTGGTCGGGTCCACTGTGGCAGAACCGCAGTTTCAGTCTAATATATTGTAATTTTGGACTCCCTGCTGAAATGTCGGTCTTGTTCACACAGGGCGGATCTGCAGTGCATTTTGGTCTGGATTAGCTGCAGATTAATCCATAGATTTTTTTTTTTCCACATGCACTTCAATGGAAGAAGGCAAAATCCACAGAAAAAGGTTTAACTGCAGATTTTAGTGAAGATTTTGCCTTCTCCTGTTGAAGTCAACATAGATAAATCTGGCGTAAAATCCATAATAAATCTGCACCAGATCTGCCCCATGTAAATGTAATTTTAAGGGTACGTCCACACGACAATGATAAAATACTCCTCGGATTCTACCGAGTATTTTCTGTGGATTTTGAGGTCGTTTTTTTCCGCCGGAGTCAAGAAACGAGTCCCATTCTTCTCTATGAGGCTTTGGATGTGGATCCGACATAGAAATGTTTCGGACACTTTTTTTTTTTTAACGTGAAATACGGCAATTTTTTGGAAAAAAAACAAAAACGTCAGTTTTGAAAACCGACCTCAGAAAATCAGTCGGACTACAACTTGGATTTTCAATTGAGGTCAATGGGGATGGTTTACAGTCGGATTATGATGGTTTTTAACATCCGAATCCACATGGATTTCCGAAGATTGTCGTGTGGACGAACCCTAAAGCGTTTCTGAGACACTTCAGCAATGGGTCCAAAATGACAATCTCCAGAATCAAAGGGGCTGTGATTATTTGGATAACTTCTTTATGCTGTACACAGGGTCTCTCACCAGAGCCTGGAATTGAGGCTTCGAGACTAAAAGGGTGCTTTCACACGGTACGTTTTTGTGCAGTAACGTACAGCATTAATTCCTGTGCCTGTCTGCACAAAGAACGCATCAAAAACGCATAAAAAATGCACCAAATACGCATTGTGTAAAAGCACCCAAAGGCAAAATCCGTACCAGGACCCCCACCTACCATCTGCCATTTATAATATTGGTGTCTTCTTTTGTGTCTGCTTTCTTTGCACCTCTATAGCTATACCCATGACCTTCACCACTGCTTCTTTGTGTGCTCCTAAGGGTCCACCTCCCACAGTATATGGGTTATTCATCTCTCACCTCCCTAAAAATATAAATCATGTATTCTTTAACCCCTTAGCACACCATGATGTACCAGTATGTCGACGCTAAGGCAGTACGGAGTGGACTCAGCGAGTGAGTCCACTCCATAGGCGGCGGGTGCCGGCTGATATCCGTCAGTAACAGCAGAGATCAGAACAGGCTCTGATCTCTGCTGTTTAACCATATAGGCACTGCGCCGATCACGACCACGGCGTCTAAATGCTGTGCACCATTCCTTCCCCTGAAAACCACCCCACAAAGAGTTGCTTTGGCAGCCAGAAGCCTAATGAAGGCTTTCACGGCTACCATCTTACTGCACCCATGATGAAGTCATAGGAGCGACGTCTTTGTACACCCTTCTGCATTATATATATTATGCAGTATGGTGTACAAATGATCATGCCCCCTAGTGTTCGAGTACCCTAAATGTATTCGTAAAAAAAAAAAAAAAGTTTTAAAAATATATGAAAAAAAAAATAAAATTTAAAAAAACCCTTTTATAATTTTAAAAATAAAAAATAAGAAAAATTTAAAAAGAATTGGTTTTGTAACGTCCGTAAAAGTCCGATCTATTAAGCTATAACATCACTTATCCCATACAGTAAACACCATGCAAGATAAAAAGTATCCCCACGACCAAAATTGCGAATTTATTTTAGGGGGGGTAATTTCATGTCCCAACATATTGTAATAAAAAGTGATCAAGAAGTCGCATGTATCCCAAAATGGTACCAATAAGGGAATGTTCACATTGCGTTTTTGGTCCGTGTGAACATACGCTTTTGGATGAGTGTTTGGTTGTGTCTAGAAGAACCCAAACACGCATCTGACAATGAGAAGTGTGATTTTACACTGCTCGCAATGTAACACACGCATCGGCGTTCACACGAGTGATCACCGATGCATCTCACTGCGTCTATCGGCTCCATTCCAAGAATTGTCATGTTAATTCTTGGAGTGAAAGACGCAGCAGGAGCCCTATAATAAACTATAGGGTGCGATCCTGCTCTACCCAACACACATCCAAACACACAGCTGCGTATTGGATACGTGTTGGATCCAACCGACGCTACATTTTAGGATGCGATTTTCGGGTCCAACACGGACCTGAAACAGTATCCAAAAATGCAGTGTGAACAACCCCTAAAAAGTACTCAAAAGATGTGCCCGCACTCAGGTCCATAGGTAAGAGCAAAAAAGTTATTGGTGGCAAAAATTTAAAAATATAGAGAATGTTTTATTTTTTTAAAAGTACTAAAACATAACAGAAACCCTACACATTTGGTTTCACCGGAATCATGCGCAAGCGCAAAATACAGATAACACATCATTTTACCAAAGATTTAGTGACAAAAACAAAACCCTCGCAAAAATGGCACAATAACGTTTTTTTTTCACATTCCACCCCACTTAGAATTTCTTTGTGGTTTCCCAGTACATTATACGGTATGGTCAATGGAACCATTACAAAGAACTTTTTGTCCTGCAAAAATCAAGCCCTATATATGTCTTAATAGATGGAAACATTAAGAAATTATTGCTCTTGGAAGATGAGGAGGAAAAAAAATGACCGTGAATTCAGAAGTCTTTTTGGTCATTGTTTACAAGTTGATGTCACATGACTGCTGCAGCCAATCAGAGGCCACAATAGCGACATGCCATTCTATTGACATTAACGCTCAGAAATAGAAAGACGTGGTCGATGGAACGGCCGGTGACCCCTGAGACCACCAGCATGCTGCAGAAGTCACATGCTGACCGCTTGTAAACAAAGACCAGATAGACCACTGGAGCTTCAATGCTTGATTGGCAGGAGATTAAAAGGCAAATATAGGTTTTGTTACATTTTTTGTGTGGGAGAGCTGAACAACCCTTTTATCGTGGAGGAACTCTGGGCCAGGACAACAAAGCAATAGTGAGGGCTATGGCTATAATAATATTAAGTGCAGAAGAAGCAGTCACCAAAGGTCCCTCATAACTGCACATAAGACACCAATCTGTAATGGCAGTGGCTTAAAGGGGTTGTCTCACCATGCTGTTTCAGAGCCACAAGCAGTTTTCCATTCATGCATTCTGTCTCTTCCTGGTCAGGTTGTGGGTGGTTCTATAGCATGATTAGCATATTAGCTAAATATTCACAGTTCTTCTAATTGCACTGACATGAGAGCAAAGTAAGCAACTAATTAGTCTCCTTTGTTTTCTCAAACTGCCAGTGTCCTGTATGCCGACCTGTGGTGACCTCAATCCCTGTGTGCTGTCCCACCTAACTTGGACCCATTTATTACGTGTATATTCTTTTTATGTATGATATGCTATGTTGATGTGTTATGTTGCCAACCTGTGACCATTGTTTGCAACTGTTTGTATGGTTATGTTGGATGATTGTCACAGCGCGCGGCGCCGCAGCTCGCCGCGGCCGTCCCCCTGTGCGCACGGGGTCTGGCACGGGTGCTGCGGCTGTCCGCAGCCGTGGTCCTTCTCCTCTTGCCCGGGAGACCCCGTACTTACCAGCCCCCGCTCCTGTCTCCATCTCTGACAGCCGCCGCGTGCATAATCCCTGCTTAAGGCGCGCGCGACGGCTGGTCCGGATTTAAAGGGCCAGCGAGCCTTTAATTGGTTAATTGACGGCCGCTGGTCCTTATATGGTTGACGCCCCTAGCACTCGCTGCCAGTCTGTTGGTGTGTTTTGGAGCGTTTAGAGTGTATAGAGTTCAGCCTTGATTTCCCGTGTACCAGTCCGCCTGCTTACGTTCCTGACCTTGCCTGTTTGCCGCCTGCCCTGACTGTCTGCCCGTCTCCGACTACGAACCTCTGCTGCCTGCCCTGACCTTCTGCCTGTCCCCGACTACGCCTCCGGATTACGTCTCTGTACCACGCTGTACCCCGGCCGCCATCGCAAGCAAGTCACATCAGGGGTAACGACCTGGTAGCCTCACGCCGCAGCAAGTCCATCCCGCTTTGCGGCGGGCTCTGGTGAAAACCGGGGGCACTTATTCCGTTCCCTGGTGTGATCTTAGTATCATGCTTGCGATTGTGTGCCACGCGGACCATCACATGATGATGATGTAATTTCTATACTTTTTTGCTTCATGTTTCCCTACCTCATTGCAGCCGTGACTCCATCTTGTTCAGACATGTTTACATAGAGCGGAGAGGAAAATTAGTTTTCACTGCATATATTGTAACCTTCTGCGTATTATCTCAAGGTACAGTCAATAAATACCTGAAGCACATCCAATGCATCCTTCTTACTGGAACTGCACATGCTTTGGAAGGGGATTTATATAGCGAGTTCACTATCTTACAAACGCTTGTACAGAGACAGACTTTTCGCACCTATCAGGAACTTCTCTAACTTATATCGGTGGCAGAATACCTTACTCTCATATAAGACAAAGGGCAGAGAGAGAGAGAAGTGGAGGGCAGGATGGTAACTAGAGAAATCTGTGTGCACTCAGAGCTGATAAAATCGCTCTTATCTCCTCAACAAAGCAAAAAAACAAAAAAAACAAACCTGGATCGGCGGTGGATTAAAAAGGTAAGAACAGGGTTTTTTTTTGTCTTGCTTTTTTAAATAAGTGGATGCTTTATTTTTTATTTTTTTTGGGAGAGGGGGAATTGAACAGCCCCTTTGATATTCTAAGTCTCATCTGATAATCATGCGTCATATTCAGCGATTAATAAACTGAAGCTGCCAGAACAAGGCCGCGCCATCCCTTTCATTTACCTTAACCTTCCAGCAGAAAAAAATAATAAAATGCCAATCTGGCTGCCATGCCCCATCCCAGATATTAATAGATATGACAGCGCGGTGGAGAGAAAAGGTTACAGCAGCTATGTGTCACCTCATCCTAAGTGAAATATTAATCAAAAGAATTTGAGAATCCTCCGCTGACCCGCAGACAGCACGCTCTATGTGAATGCCAGGGTAGCGCCTAGGACTGAAGAAACTGCACAGCATAGAAAAAGCTTCACACGGCCGCCAGGATGACTTTTCTCCTGCTGGTCATACACAATACATGAGAAAAGAATAATGCATGGAGGGGGGTGACAGAAGGTTAAAGCAGAACTCCGCTCATTACATTACCTCCATGACACCCTTGGAAGAGGAAAATGAAAATATGCAGAGAAATTTGCTGAACGGATGTGGCTCTATAGCTTAGTGATATCCCATGATACATTATTCCTAGCCTGTGTATCAAAATCTTGTTTGGAGCGAGACTAAGTTCATTTGTAAACTTTCTGAGCAAGGTGAATGTTCTTCCTTAAATGGGTTGTCCATTACACCAAAAAAATAATGACACTACTCATATTGCTTGCCTGAGGCTTCACTCATGTTCCTCTGATGTTTTCCGTGCTACTTTGTGGTTTTCTCATGTTGTATACAGCCTCCCTTCTCTGCAGCTGAGAAGCAGCATTTCTTGTTTCCCTTTCTCATGTAAAACTACAACTCTGGGATCCTCTGCTGTGCTTTATCTATCATCTTTCCTCCCAACCTCAGTCAAAATCCACACACTATTTTCTACCTCGCAAAGCCAAAAGGGTGTGGTTTCAAAGGCAGCCTTAAAAAGCCACACCTTTTTGGTCCCCTGATCTCCCGGCCTTAACACATAGCCATTTCCTGCGAGAAATGAAATAACGGAGACCCCATTATTAAACAGCTGATGTACAAGTGCAGAAACCCCAGAGAAAATATAATGAAAGTACATCAGAAAAGTGCCAGGCGTTTGGAAGGATATTATTTAGAATTATTTTTCCCACTGGACCTACTCTTAAAGGAGTTTTGCCAAGAAGTGATTTTCTCACCTAACAGGCTGCCACTGTCCTCTTCAGTCTTGAAAAAGGGGCGTTGTGTTCCGGTGTTTAAAAAAAAAAAAACCAAGTGCCTCCTCCGTGATGTCATCGCACCACCTCCCATGCACGCTCTCGAGGCTGATAGTCTCTGTAGTTGAGCAAACATGTTGTTTGGCTAAACCACAGAGGATAACTGTATTTTGCACAAGCTATACAGGTTCTGTGTTCTCCCTCTTATCAGCTCAGGAGAGAAGATAAGATCCGAGTAGGCAGCATTCTCTAACTGCTGCAGGGGAGGAGGGAGGAGGGTAGGAGAGCGAGAGAATCGCTGTAATGTAATTATATAAGTAAACATGCAGGGAGCGACTGCTGCAGGGGGGAGGGAGAAGGACTGAGCAGGGAGTTGACTGGATGTTTACTCATATAATTACATTACAACCAGCAGATTCTCTATACAGTAGACACAGGTTGTGACACAGAAGCAGAGCACTGCTTTGTTCTACCCCTCCCTTCAAAGCTCCTTCATGTACCCTGCCATCAGATGAGAAGTGCAAACAATGCAAGTGCAGCCAGACCGACCAGCTCCTGGTAGTAGTTAAAGTAAACAATCAGGAAACTAAGGGGATCTAAGCAAGGCGGCAGCTTTCACAAGCTACACTTTTTTTAATCACATATATTTAGAAAAGTGATTAAATACCCATTAACATTAGATCGTGGCAAAACCCCTTTGAATTTCTTAAAATCTGAAACCTGCTTCAAAATAAAATGTCCATGAAAAGATACAAAAATTCAGTTTTTGACTCAGACTTTCCACCCCAATTTTTGTGCTGAGGGTCAAGTGCTGCCTACAAAATCACCTGGCACACATGCCTTCTTAGATATAACAAGATACAATGGTCCCTCATCATACAATATTAGTTGCTTCTGGGGACGACCATTGTATGACAAAACCATAACACTACGAAAAACTGGTGATTGTTTCTGTAGCCCCAAAATGTCCCCAACATAATACAAAATGCAGATGAAAGAAAATGAAGCAGTTACTAATCCAGATAAAGCGCGTCCTTCCATAAGACATCAGAAAGAGCTCCTGGAAGCTGGAAATCACTTTCTATGATGAGGACAGGAGCTTCTGTGGGTCATGGACTTTATACACAATGGACCAGAAAAAAGAAAATGGGCCCTCACCTGGTGCCTGAAAGAACCGCTCATCCTGGCACATGTAAGAGCAGTACAGGACATGTAGTACCACACTGTACTGTAGAGAGGCGCTACTAGACCACCAATCACTGCATGCACCTCACTAATACATGTAAGAGCAGTACAGGACATGTAGTACCGCACTGTACTGTAGAGAGGCACTACTAGACCACCAATCACTGCATGCACCTCACTAATACATGTAAGAGCAGTACAGGACATGTAGTACCGCACTGTACTGTAGAGAGAGGCTTTACATCACTAATCACCGCATGCACTTCACTGATACATAGAAGAGCAGTACAGGACATGTAGTACCACACTATACTGCAGAGAGGTGCTATTACACTGCAAATCACTGCATGCAGCTCACGAATACATGTAAGAGCAGTAAAGGACATGTAGTACCACACTGTACTGCAGAGAGGCGCTACTAGACTGCAAATCACTACATGCAGCTCACGAATACATGTAAGAGCAGTAAAGGACATGTAGTACCGCACTGTACTGTAGAGAGGTACTACTAGGCCACCAATCACTGCATGCACCTCACTAATACATGTAAGAGCAGTAAAGGACATGTAGTACCGCACTGTACTGTAGAGAGGTACTACTAGGCCACCAATCACTGCATGCACCTTACTAATACATGTAAGAGCAGTAAAGGACATGTAGTACCGCACTGTACTGTACTGTAGAGAGGTACTACTAGGCCACCAATTACTGCATGCTCCTCACTAATCATGTAAGAGCAGTACAGGACATGTAGTACCGCACTGTACTGTAGAGAGGCGCTATAGACCACTAATCACTGCATGCACCTCCCTAATATATGTAAGAGCAATACTGGACATGTAGTACCACACTGTACTGTAGAGAGGCGCTACTAGACCACCAATCACTGCATGTACCTCACTAATACATGTAAGAGCAGTACAGGACATGTAGTATAGCACTGTACTGTAGAGAGGTGCTATAGACCTCCAATTACTGCATGCACCTCACTAATACATGTAAGAGCAGTACAGGACATGTAGCACCGCACTGTACTGTAGAGAGGCACGACTAGACTGCCAATCACTGCATGCACCTCACTAATGCAGTACATGTAAGAGCAGTACAGGACATGTAGTACCGCACTGTACTGTAGAGAGGCGCTACTAGACCCCCAATCACTGCATGCACCTCACTAATACTTGTAAGAGCAGTACAGGACATGTGGTACCACACTGTACTGTAGAGAGGCGCTATAGACCACCAGTCACTGCATGCACCTCACTAATACGTAGGTTTTACAGGTAAAATGTTCATGATGTTTGGTTGGATCTTCCATCAATCACATGAGCCGCACATCAGCAGTGTCTGTGACATTGTATGCTGAGTGTGGTGTCAAGATGTAATGTCCCAGGCAAGAGCATTGATCCTGAGGCCACTGTAACTTAAGGGAGCTCTGTATCTGAAAACCATATGTCTTCATAAAGGACTGGGTGGCTCATGCTACCAAATGTTTCAGGCATTGAGTTGTAAAGTCCCTGAACCATAAATCTTTGTAAGACAAGTTTGCCCTAATGTGAAAGGGGAGCGTTCAACTCAAATCAAAAATGAAGCATGGATAGAAGAGGTCGGCCCGCTTCACACCAGTGGCAGAGGTTCCATTTGGAGTTTCCGTCACAGAAGAGGGACCGGTTTAATGATGGGCACCAACAGCACCGGTTAGAACCCAATGGCAACATTGGGGTCTGTCAGGTTTCCGTCATGGTGTCTTTCTTTTTAAAGAAAAAGTAACGTAGCCTATTGCACTATTTTGTTTAGATCTATGACAGAGGCTCTGAATGGAGGATCTAACTCTAATATGACCCCAACCCGAGACTCAACAAGGTTCCTGCTCTACAGGCCAGTTAATATCACCACACAAAGACAAGCAGACAAAAGCTGCCACCCCGACGAGCCGACCTTCAACCCACACAACAGAGCGCCAGAGCCGGAATGGTTGCACAATGGCGCGCATGACATTATCCACAGAAATCTTGACAACCAAAGTTCCTACGTCTTGAATTTCCAGTCCCAAAAATTCTGCATCACTAAAAAAGACCATTTAGAGTTTCGGAAGCCACCAAGCACCTCGGCGTCTATCAGATTGGAGATAAATCACAGAGGTCACCGGCACACGGCGCTTTGTCACCTCGAAATAAAAGAGCTGCCAGAGTCTAATAAAATGGAACAATTGTGACTCCATCACGGAATATTTTGCTTGTAACAATAAACTGAAATCTTCACAATCCACCTCGTTGCTGATCTCTCGGGCTTTCATCCCATCTGCAGCTTATCAGTCTCGATTGGCAGAAAGTGACACAGAACCGGAGAGACGGATGCGTCTCATTGCCGAAAAAAGAAGATACATTTAAGACTGGGTCAAGACAGCCTCGTCCACCAAGCGAGACCTATTCGGCTGCCAAATGTTGTGTATTATCTGCAAATTGCACCTTTCTTCCTGCTTATTACTGGATGGGCGGCTATTATCTTACCCAATTTGGAGATGTTATGATGAACTGTACGCTCTGAAGGTATTTGAATTATATAACACATTCCAAAATGAGTAAAACGGTTTTGTGCTTTGTACCCGCAGGACCGACACTGGGCAAAGACTTCACCAGTCACTTTCAATGATTATTTATGTATATAAAAAGCACCAACAATAATACATTAAAACCTTAGGGTAAAATCACAAATATATATATATATATTTTCAGTGGAAGGAGATACCTAAGTACATGTATGCCATCAGCAGGAAGCTATATCTCAGTACAGGCAATCCCTGGGTTATGAACGGAATAGGGACTGTAGGTTTGTTCTTAAAGGGGTTTTATCGTTTCATCATTTGGCAGCCGTTCATACTGGTTCCTAAGCAGAGCTTGTGAAATGGAGGGACGTGTTTCTCCTCCCAGCAGGGAGTATCTTTTCTCTCTGCAGACACGCCCCAAAGTGTGCACATGAGAATTCATTCTGTGTGAGGTAGGGGAAGGGAGAGGTTCTCAGCTGTCAGAGACTAAGGAATCATTGGAAGTGAAAAGCTAAGTGTAACTCCATAGTGTATATCTACATGTCTCGCTCTCTACATACTATGTAATTAGAATGGGCATTTGACATTCAGGACTCTGGGAGGGATGGGTGATTTTTTTTCTCTCTCTCACAAACAGTGATGTATCCTGCAGATTATTACTCCTCTGACCTCTAAAGATCTGCAGAACAAAACTATACGCTTTATCTGTTTGTGTTTTCATGGGACTGCACAAGATCTCTCTCTCTGCTGCGGGACCTCTGATCGCTGTCAGTGAACAGCGCAAGCCCTGCACGCATACGTCGCACCTACCACTGATTTCTGTCAGTGAACAGCGCAAACCCCGCACGCATACGTTGAAACTACCACTGATTGCTTTCAGTGAACAGAGGAAACCCTGCACGCATACATCGAAACTACCACTGATTGCTGTTAGTGAACAGCGCAAACCCTGCACGCATACGTTGAAACTACCACTGATTGCGGTCAGTGAACAGCGCAAACCCCGCACGCATACGTTGAAACTACCACTGATTGCTGTTAGTGAACAGCGGAAACCCTGCACGCATACGTCGAAACCACCACTGATTGCTCTTAGTAAATCTCTCTCGCGCGCGAGAATACGACCGGGGGCCGGACAACATGTAAATTACCACAGCCGGCAGCATAGCACAAGCAAGGAGGCGAAATCCGAATATCCGGATAGTGCAGGGAAAGGTTTTTACTTTTGTTTTGCTGTCTATTCCCCTGTTAACAAGATTTCACCTCATGTGCTGCTGTGGCATGCTGGAACTTGTCGTCCTACAGCTACTATCTGCTGTGGAACATGGAATTACAAGTGCCAGCATGCCCCATAAGTTTTAATTTGTATCTAGGGCACAGATATAAGTCGGAATCTGCCTGCACATGTACACCATCATCAGGAGGTGACATATAAGTACATGCACACCATCAGCAGGAGGTGACATATAAGTACATGCACACCATCGACAGGAGGTGACATATAAGTACATGTACGCCATCAGCAGGAGGTGACATATAAGTACATGAACATCATCATCAGGAGGTGACATATAAGTACATGCACACCATCGACAGGAGGTGACATATAAGTACATGTACGCCATCAGCAGGAGGTGACATATAAGTACATGTACGCCATCAGCAGGAGGTGACATATAAGTACATGTACGCCATCAGCAGGAGGTGACATATAAGTACATGTACAGCATCAGCAGGAGGTGACATATAAGTACATGTACACCATCAGCAGGAGGTGACATATAAGTACATGTACATCATCAGCAGGAGGTGACATATAAGTACATGTACGCCATCAGCAGGAGGTGACATAAGTACATGTACATCATCAGCATGAGGTGACATATAAGTACTTGTACGCCATCAGCAGGAGGTGACATATAAGTACATGTACGCCATCAGCAGGAGGTGACATATAAGTACTTGTACGCCATCAGCAGGAGGTGACATATAAGTATATGTACGCCATCAGCAGGAGGTGACATAAGTATATGTACGCCATCAGCAGGAGGTGACATATAAGTACATGTACATCATCAGCAGGAGGTGACATATAAGTACATGTACAGCATCAGCAGGAGGTGACATATAAGTACATGTACAGCATCAGCAGAAGGTGACATAAGTAAATGTACATCATCAGCAGGAGGTGACATAGGTACATGTATATCATCAGCAGGAGGTGACATATAAGTACATGTACGCCATCAGCAGGAGGTGACATAAGCACATGTACACCATCAGCAGGAGGTGACATATAAGTACATGTACACCATCAGCAGGAGGTGACATATAAGTACATGTACACCATCAGCAGGAGGTGACATATAAGTACATGTACATCATCAGCAGGAGGTGACATATAAGCACATGTACACCATCAGCAGGAGGTGACATATAAGCACAATGTACAGCATCAGAAGGAGGTGACATATAAGTACATGTACCATCAGCAGGAGTAGACATATAAGTACATGTACCGCATCAGCAGGAGTGACATATAGTACATGTACGCCATCAGCGGAGTGACATATAATTACATGTACGCCATCAGCAGGTGGTGACATATAAGTACATGTACGCCATCAGCAGGAGGTGACATATAAGTACATGTACGCCATCAGCAGGAGGTGACATAAGTACATGTACATCATCAGCAGAAGGTGACATATAAGTACATGTACAGCATCAGCAGGAGGAGACATATAATTACATGTACATAGTCAGCAGGAGGTGACATAAGTACATGTACAGCATCAGCAGGAGGTGACATAAGTACATGTACATCATCAGCAGGAGGTGACATATAAGTACATGTACACCATCAGCAGGAGGTGACATATAAGTACATGTACGCCATCAGCAGGAGGTGACATATAAGTACATGTACGCCATCAGCAGGAGGTGACATATAAGTACATGTACACCATCAGCAGGAGGTGACATATAAGTACATGTACACCATCAGCAGGAGGTGACATATAAGTACATGTACACCATCAGCAGGAGGTGACATATAAGTACATGTACGCCATCAGCAGGAGGTGACATATAAGTACATGTACACCGTCAGCAGGAGGTGACATATAAGTACATGTACAGCATCAGCAGGAGGTGACATATAAGTACATGTACGCCATCAGCAGGAGGTGACATATAAGTACATGTACATCATCAGCAGGAGGTGACATATAAGTACATGTACATCATCAGCAGGAGGTGACATATAAGTACATGTACAGCGTCAGCAGGAGGTGACATATAAGTACATGTACAGCGTCAGCAGGAGGTGACATATAAGTACATGTACAGCATCAGCAGGAGGTGACATATAAGTACATGTACAGCATCAGCAGGAGGTGACATAAGTACATGTACACCATCAGCAGGAGGTGACATATAAGTACATGTACACCATCAGCAGGAGGTGACATATAAGTACATGTACATCATCAGCAGGAGGTGACATATAAGTACATGTACGCCATCAGCAGGAGATGACATATAAGTACATGTACACCATCAGCAGGAGGTGACATATAAGTACATGTACAGCATCAGCAGGAGGTGACATATAAGTACATGTACAGCATCAGCAGGAGGTGACATATAAGTACATGTACACCATCAGCAGGAGGTGACATATAAGTACATGTACACCATCAGCAGGAGGTGACATATAAGTACATGTACACCATCAGCAGGAGGTGACATATAAGTACATGTACACCATCAGCAGGAGGAGACATATAAGTACTTGTACACCATCAGCAGGAGGTGACATATAAGTACTTGTACACCATCAGCAGGAGGTGACATATAAGTACATGTACACCTTCAGCAGGAGGTGACATATAAGTACATGTACAGCGTCAGCAGGAGGTGACATATAAGTACATGTACAGCATCAGCAGGAGGTGACATATAAGTACATGTACAGCATCAGCAGGAGGTCACATATAAGTACATGTACTCCATCAGCAGGAGGTGACATATAAGTACATGTACAGCATCAGCAGGAGGTGACATATAAGTACATGTACGCCATCAGCAGGAGGTGACATATAAGTACATGTACAGCATCAGCCGGGCGTGACATATAAGTACATATACAGCATCAGCAGAAGGTGACATATAAGTACATGTACACCATCAGCAGGAGGTGACATATAAGTACATGTACGCCATCAGCAGGAGGTGACATAAGTACATGTACAGCGTCAGCAGGAGGTGGCATATAAGTACATGTACAGCATCAGCAGGAGGTGACATATAAGTACATGTACATCATCAGCAGGAGGTGACATATAAGTACATGTACAGCATCAGCCGGGGGTGATTTCTAAGTAGATAAATGTCATCAGTGAGAGGTGATTTCTACATACACATACATCATCCGCAATAGGAGATTTCGAAGTAAATGTACATTAGCAGCAAGTGATTTCGAAGTACATGTACGTGCTCACCAGAATGTTATTTCTAAGTATATATATGTCATATCATTAGTGATAGGTAACCACTATGTACATGAATGTCATCACCAAGAGTTGATTTCTAAGTGCATGTATATTATGTTGAATGCAAGGGCCTGCTGGAAGAGTGAATGTGATTGACAGGCACATTGATGTCTATGTTGTTGGTAAAGGGAGAACCTGTCTTTTCTTCATCTCTTTATAAAGGCTCCCAGGGCTGGTGGGTGGTTTCCATCTTGTAAACTGGTGGAATAATTTTAGGATTAGACCTTTACATTATGCTACGATAGTTGTTGTCCAATCTCAGGGGAGTCCATGTGGGATTGGTCTAGAAATCCTCGTCGTGTGAACATAACCGATAAGTACCCTTAAAGGGGTTGTCTCACTACATTGATTGATCTTACCTCAGTCCTGTTTTCTTGGTTTAATTTTGAATTCAGGGGCATTTACTGGCTTCTATTAGGTTGCAGTAGAAGCCAGGTCTGTAGCTATAGCAACCAGTGCTGGCAGCCTATCAGGAGAGATCAAACAGGTCTGTAGCTATAGCGACCTGAGGAGCTGATGCAGCCCATACAAGAGGGGATATCTAGGAATGGGTAGGACACTGTTAATGGACATATATTGCAAAGTGACTTGTTTTTGCAAGATCTTTAACATAAAAAGCAATCTTTGTAGTGAGACAACTCCTTTAAAACAAAAAATTGATAGCGAACAGAATGTGAGGCAACAAAATTAAAAAAAAAACTCCTTAATTTGTACGGAGTTGTCTAATGGCAAAAATATATATTTTTTTCCAGACTGCCCAGATTGTCTATCTTCGGAGCCCTTCTTCCACTCCAGGAAGTTCTGTGAGTCTGCAGACAGCTTCTTCCAGTCCAAAATCCGAGCAGTATTTTGCACTCCATTTTCTGTTTTGTGCCCTTTTTTTTCCCCTCCGTATTTAGGAACAGTTTTCGGATTCGGCCGTCCCATTGAACTGAATAGTAAAATAATGCTTCGTCTTACAAGTGTAATACAGCGGATTATTGTACTTGCTCCAAGTTTTTTTTTTAAAAAAAAACATGTTTTTGAAATCCGACCGTGAGAAAATCCAAGCTGTTTAGACTTCTTCTCTGATTTTCTATTGAGGTCTATGGGGATGGTTGACTGTCAGATTCTGATTTTGCTCTGGATTAGGAGATTTTATCTACTGCTAGTTTATACAAGATTCTCCAGCTTACCAAATACCTCTCTCTGTTCTGATTGCTCAAAGCAGTCCTGTCCGACCACGGTGAGTTATTCCCTGCTGTGTGTTATCAGTAGCACAGCAGCTTGTTTATTTAAATTAATGACAAGTTTTGACCCTTTAGGGCTATGTAGCCTTGTGCGCTACAGTTAATAGACCTCCAGCTCTCATGTCGTTGTAACATGCTCAACTAAGAATAGCAGAGCCGATATGCTAATCACTGCTGTAGACCCGCGCACAGCCAATCTAGGAAGTGTGCACCTGAAGCTGGCTGTGGCTCTATGAAACAGCATGGCGAGAACACCTCTTTAAAAAGGGGTTGTGTCACTGCAAAGATTAGCTTTCAACAAGTAAAGGTATGTTCACTCGGCGACTTGCGGTGCGTACCTGTGTGCACTGCATGATGCCAGGTGTTTAGAATTACTCTAAATGGGACCAGCCCCATTCACTTTCATGATCCCTGGCAGGTAATCATAGCTCTCTATGATCACCTATGATTAGGAGATGAAAAATTTTATCTGCTCTTAGTGCACACTTGTTCTCTGGTTACCATCCTGCTCTCCCCTGCTCTCTCTGCTCGTTGTCTTATCTGAGAGCAGGGAGTGACGTTACTGGGACTGCCGGCAGCTTGAGAACAGAGTGTGTAATCTCTAACAAACAAAGGAGATTAATAACTTATTTACTTTGAGCTCTAAAGCTCTATAGAGAACACCTTCTATTCTCACGTCAGTGCAATAAGAAGAGCTGTGAATACAGAGTAGATATGCTACTCACTGCTATAGAACCAACCACAGCTTGACAGGAAGCATAAATCTAAAACTGCTTGTGGCTTTGTAAAACAGTGTGGTGAGACAACCCATTTAAGGCTAGAAGTAACTTAGTTCTTATGGGGTTTCCCTCTAAAAAAAAAAAAAAAAACTTTGCAAAACAAATCTGATCAATCTGCTATTACAAAGTCATGAGTATTAGGCTCTGTACCCACTGCACAGAAAAACGTCAGTTTTTTCAGCGTTTTTCGTTTCCTAAAAACTCTGGAAAAAAACGACTTTTAATCATCCCCCAATAGACTCTTTTTGTAAAACCCCCCTGCTGTTCACTGAGCTTTTTTTTTTCTGCTCGGTTTTTTTATGGTCGTATTTTGCAACATGCTCTAAAAAACGCCAGAGCCGGGCAGAAAATTTACTACAGGAGTCTATGAAAAGCACCGGACGTCTTTTGGTGGCACGTTTTCGCGGCTTTTTTTGCCGTGAATTTTCAATGAAAACCCTCCCAGGAGACCCAAGTCCCCCCTATAGTGGGTGTAACAAAGGTTATATCTGATCAAATTTGCATACAAGTGTCTGATGTGTCCTTGTTTGTACATAATGTAATAAAATGATCACGCTTTGGTCACTAAAATTTTTGCGCAATTCATATTTTTTTCACTAAAAATAAGTTTTTTTTACAGATTTTGGCGCCAGAATCCATTTTTTTACGGATTTTGGTGTTAAAATCCTTTTCTTTACAGATTTTGTCGCTAATAGAGTTATTTCGCTTCTGACGCCAAAAATACTTTTTTTTAACGGATTTTGGCGCCAGAATCCATTTTTTTACGGATTTTGGTGTTAAGATTCTTTTCTTAACATATTTTGGCGCTAATAAAGTTATCTCGCTTCTAACACCAAAAATAAGTTTTTTTATGGATTTTGGCAAGAATCCTTTTTTTTACGGATTTTCGCACTAAAATACTGTTCTTTACAGATTTTGGTGCTAATAACGTTCTCGCTTCTGACGCCAAAAATACGTTTTTTTTACGGATTCTGACGTAAGAATCCGTTTTTTTATGGATTTTGGCACTAAAATACTTTTCTTTACAGATTTTGGCGCTGATAAAGTGATCTCGCTTCTGACGCCCAAAATACGCTTTTTTACGGATTTTGCCGCCAGAATCCGTGTATTTAGGGATTTTGGCGCTAAAATCCTTTTCAGAACTTTGTTAACGCCAAAATATGTTAAGAAAAGTATTTTAGTGCCAAAACCCGTAAAAAAAAAAAACGATTTAAAAAATCCCCTAAAAAAAACCCTTATTTTTAGCGTCAGAAGCGAGAGAACGTTATTAGCGGCAAAATCCGTAAAAAAATGGACTATATGGTCAAAATCCATTAAAAAAAAAACATATTTTTGGCGACAAACGCAAAATAACTATTAGCGCCAAAATCCGTAAAAATGCAGATCTTGGCACCAAAATCCGTTAAAAAATGGACTTTAGGGCCAAAATCCGTAAAAAAAAAACGTATTTTTGGCGGCAAACGCGAGATAACTTTATTAGCGTCAAAATCCATAAAAATGCAGATCTTGGCACCAAAATCCGTTAAAAAACGTATTTTTGACGACAAACGCAAGATAACTTTATTAGTGAAAAAATCCGTAAAACGTCTTACAAGATCACATATAAATGCAATGAGGTGCTTTATGTACCCTTTTGTGGGGCGGAGTTACATCCAATGGCTTAATTTATACATACATTAAAAAAAAGGCTTAAAGACCAGCAAAAATCGCGGCGAAAAACGGCCGTGTTTTCAGCTGCTTTTGACAGGCAGTGGACAGAAAACTCAGTTTCATGAACGTTTTTAGTAATTCGTTTTCAGGTCGTTTTTTATCCACTGCAGGGGAGACATTAGAGATCCAAAAACCTCTTTGTGTGCTTGCTGCTCTTTTAATTCTCAGCTCGTTCCTATCATTGTCCAGAGATGGACCCAGTCATGGTCAGACGGCTCGGCTTGCTCGCTCAGCACTCTGCAGTTTACATTTGCTAATCTTTTGTGTCTAGACAACTGCTGCTTCTCTGTGCACTGTATTTCCTATAGGTCTAGAGACTACGACTCGGAACGAATGCAACATTCAGTTTTATCTTTGCAAAAAGATCTAGAAGTTGCAACTATAATAAATCAAAGGAGGTAGAATGATCCTGTCGTCTGTAGGGGCATTACTTGATGCAAGCTGACATTTAGAAACAGTTAGGCTGCGTTTACACGGCAAAGGACAAATACCGGTCAGGAAATCCTGACCGGTATTTTGGCCTGTTTTTGGCACACAGGGGGGCGGCTTTTGTCTGCAGTTTGCGGATTCAAGTCGTCCTCCTTCGCACCCACATGTTCATGTTCTGCCCGAAAAGTGAGCGGAAGAATGAACATGGTCTACGTTTTTCGGACCCACGGCGCTGTAAGAAAATGTCCGCCGGAAAATCCGTGCAGTGGGGACCGTTGCACGGATTTTCTATTAATGTCTATGAAAAAGCCTGATAGTCGGCTTACAGATGGCTTTCAAATCCGGAAACCATCTGTAAAACCGACGGAAAACCTGTGTCGTGGGGACGGGCCCTAATACTCAGGACTATGTAATAGATTGATCAGATTTATTTTGCAAAGTTTTTTTTTCTTTTGAGGGAAACCGCCATAAGAACTAAGTTACTTCTAGCCTTAAAGAGAACCTGTCACATAGATTTTGCCCCCCCTTGCTGAGGGCAGCACAAGCTAGTGTCAGACCTGCTGTTTCCAGCTCTGTGTCCCTTATTCTGTAAGATGCTGCAGTTTTAGAGCATTTAGGCCTCGTTCACACGACTGTTTTGGCCGCGGGTCTCGCTGTGGTTCCCGCGTCCATAACTTCGTCGGACCGCACCACAAACTCGCGTCTCCCGACGCGGGTTTGCAGCGCTGGCAGTGGGCGTGGTCTCGGCGCGGGAGGGGCATGGTTTGTGGCGCGGCTTGCGCCGAGGGTTGTCCCCCATGCAAATTAAGAGCAGGGGGCAAACCGCGGCGCGAGCCGCGTCCCAGCCGCGCACCACCCGCGGCGGCACCGCGCGGCCACCGCGCAGAGAACTCCCGTCAGGAATTGACAGGCGAGTTCTCCACACGGGCAGGTTTGGCCGCGGCCAAACCCGCGGAGTGTGAATATTAACACGGTTTCCCATAGGAAACCATGTTAACAAACTAGGCGCGATTTGGCCGCGGTTATGGCCGCGGAAACCACGTCGGAACCCGTGGCTATAACCACGGCCAAATCCGTCGTGTGAACGAGGCCTTAATGCTCAAATCTGCAGTTTTCAGCCAGAAGAGTCATTCAAAGAGTCAGTTTTTTTCATGCTCCACCCACCTGAGGCTAGCCCCGCCCACCTCAACTGATAAACCTATTACTTTGAATAGGTAGAAACATGTGAATAATGGTCAGTGGGCGGGGCTAGCCTTTGGTGGGCGGGGATAACACCTGCTCATGAATAAGTTTTGAGGTTTGAGGAATAAGATTTGATTAAAACTCCAGCATCTTACAGAATTAGGGACACAGCGCTGGGAACAGCATGTTTGACACTGGCTTTTGCTGCCCTCAGCAAGGGGGGCATAACCTATGTGACCGGTTCCCTTTAATGGGGTTGGCTCTGCACGCTGTTTTACAGAGCCACAAGCAGTTTTAGATTTATGCCTCCTGTCGGTTCCTGGTCAAGCTGTGGCTGGTTCTATAGCAGTGAGTAGCATATCCACTCTGTATTCACAGCTCTTCTTATTGCACTGACGTGAGAACAGAAGGTGTTCTCTATAGAGCTTTAGACCTCAAAGTAAAAAAAGTTAATAATCTCCTTTGTTTGTTAGAGATTACACACTCTGTTCTCAAGCTGCCGGCAGTCCCAGTGACGTCACTCGCTGCTCTTGGATAAGACAGAGAGCAGAGAGAGAAGGGGAGAGCAGGATGGTAACCAGAGAACAAGTGTGCACTAAGAACCCGCCTAGAGGGCACAAGAACAAAAGGAGCGGCTCATGAGCTGAACCCACTCCATACACAGCAGGTGCTGACGTTTAGTTACAGCCGGCACCTGTCTTCACCAGCTGGGACCAGAGATAACTTGAATCCTGGGCTTTTTAACTACTTAAATGCTGCGGTCAATGCAACAGCAGCATCTAGGCAGTTGCCACCGCCCAATCGACTCCCACGTGACACAATTGTAGCCATAGGCACTGTGCGCCCGGTCAGGGCCAGGAATTTGAATTTCCATGGGGCAGGAGGGGAGGGCATTAGACCTATTTGCAGAGCCGGGACGATGGGTAGGCGAATGTAGGCGACCACCTAGGGCACCACTTCATCCCAGGCAGAAAAAAGGGGGCGCAAGGAGGCATGAAGTGGGCTGAATTTTCCATTTGGGAGGCACTTTATGCCTTGTTTGCCTAGAATACCTTGTCCCAGCCCTGCCTATTTGTCTAGGGCACTAAAATGCCTTGTCCCAGCCCAGGTCTCCTCTTCAGCTGTTTCTCTGGGCTCCATCCATTCTACTGCTTACCAGATGCCTCAGGACATACAGAGAGAGGGGCAGGAAAAGCCACCCCCTGACCCCCAGCAGCACAGCTAGGATGGTTGGTTATTTTATTTCTACAATGATGTCATTAACAAAAAAGGTCCAGGCAGGACTGTGCCTAGATGTTATCTACTAAAATGATTGACACCAGTGGAGCTTGGAACAAAGCAGACTAGATGTTTGCTACGATAGGCGACTGTTGTACAATGATTACCAGCATTTGCCTTACTTTGCACTTTTGATGAAGCGTTAATCAAAGAATGAATTTCAATGGTACATAGAGTAAGACTCTCAAACTAACAGCCTGGAAGAAGTGCTTTCCACCACATGGGAGGGTCTCGCAGAAGACGGGAGGCTTAAAATTTCATTACCATTTTTATATGTAAGCATTATTATTCAATTGAGTTAACCATCTGGAGAGTCAGCACTTGCAGGCATTAACCGCACATCAGCTACATATCTGCACTGCCGTCAGCCTGAGAGTCACTGCTACTTGTCCATCACAAGGCATTATGGGAAAGGGGCTGAGAAGCCCACAGCGCCCTCTGTTGGTTGTAACAAATCCTCAATTTGCTTTTGACCCACCGAGTCTTGAGAAAGCAAAAAGGATTTTTAGCCAGCCAGTATCTCTCATCTACAGACAACGCTGTTTCGGGATTTTTGTCCCTCTTCAGTGCAGAGCAGAGAAGATACTGGCTGGCTGTGTGGGAGGCATCGGGTAGCTCAAGAAGGGAAGATCTCTCCTTAAGGAGAGCCCCGAACGGCTTGTAGAGTGTTTGTTTTGCCTTTTCGCCCTCTACTTAGCATCTGCATGTCACAAGGCAGTCTGGGTAAGGAGCTGAGAAGCCCACAGCGCTCTCTGTTGGTTGTAACAAATCCTCAATTTGCTTTTGACCCACCGAGTCTTGAGAAAGCAAAAAGGAATTTTTAGCCAGCCAGTATCTTCTCTACTCTGCACTGAAGAGGGACAAAAATCCCGAAACAGCGTTGTCTGTAGATGAGAGATACTGGCTTGGCTAAAAATTCCTTTTTGCGTTCTCAAGACTCGGTGGGTCAAAAGCAAATTGAGGATTTGTTACAACCAACAGAGGGCGCGTGTGGCTTCTCACCCCTTTCCCATAATGCCTTGTGATATGCAGATGCTAAGTAGAGGGCGAAAAGGCAAAACAAAAACTCTACAAGCCGTTCGTTCGGTGCTCTCCCTAAGGAGAGATCTTCCCTTCCTGTGCTACTTGTCCAGGAATTTAAAAGGACGGTCCAGCCACAGAGTCTTTCTGGATTGTCAAAGCTTTGCTCTTTGTGTGTTCACTGTTAAGGCACGTTCAGGTGATGAGTAAAATTTCCCTGTTGGACCCGCGTTGGATTCTGCAGCTGTAAACGGTGTTGGAGGATGAGGTTTTCAGCGAGCCTGTCATGTGGTTTTAGGTTGTTCTTTTTCATCTAGGGCTTTATAGTCAGAATTCATCTTTATGGGGTTTTAGACACGGGTCCGAGTCCAAGATGACATGCAAGTGTTTTGGACACGTTTTACAATAGGTTTTTAGCCATCCCCACTTACCACAATAGTACATTTTTCACACAGAATATGATGGAAGAATTAACATGGTCTAAGTTTTTTTAAGTTTAAAAACCGACGAAAATATGCGCTGTATGAACTTCAATACGGATTTCCTATTGAGGTCAATGGGGATGATTTACTTTTGGTTTTAGACGAGTATTTCAAGGGAGATTCCACGTGGATTCTGACTTGAAATACTCGTCATGTGGACAGAGCCTTAGGGTATGTTCACACGGCTGATTTTGACGCTGTTTTCAAAGCAGTTTTCGGAGCGTTTCCGTTCCCAAAACAGATTTTAGAGGCGTTTCTTGGCGCCTTTTTGGACGAGGTTTTCAACACTGTTTTAACCCATACAAAATAAATCGGTAAAAAAATGCGCTGAAAAACGCATCAAAAAAACGCGGCGAGAAACGCGCTTCAAGAATTGGCATCAAAAGGAGCGAAGCGGCACTCCGAAGGTTAGTAGAGGCTAAGGGTGCTTGTCTATGTTGGATTGGAACCCAAAGAACAATAAACAAAAAATACATATCAATGTTCCAAGTAAAGAGTAAAAAGTACGTTAATAAGCACATATGAAAACAAAGTGGAAAAAACCACCACAAAATAAAAATGTACATGATCAAAAATCACAATGAAACCATAATATGTAGTTAACATAAAATGAAAAAAAAGTAAAAAAAAAAAAAAAAGCATAAAGAATATATACATAATGAGGTATACATATGGGACAGTGTCATGGGTCCAGAAGGTGTATAGCAGTCTACTGGATAAATAGTAAGGAATATATGGCATAGATTGTATAAAAAGCATAAAAATGATGCAAACGGAAAATCAGGGTCCTAATGGTGGCAACACATGTCATCTGATGCAGGGGTTAATGAAGCATAGGGTCAAAGAATGTATGGGTGCAAATAAGGCACATTCTTATGCTAAAGAGAATAAACAAAAATCTATAGGCTGTCGAGAACTGACATGACACTTCATTTTCAGCGGCCAAAACAGCTTCCAAATAAGCGCGTAAAAACCTCGTCGTGTGTGAACTACAAATGCTGTTTTACATAGGAATCAATTAAATGAACTGGGGGTATTTTGGATGCTGTTTTGGGCACAGAAACGCTCCGAAACCTGCGTCCAAAACAGCGTCCAAATAAGCCATGTGAACATACCCTTAGGTATGGGGCTACACTGCGTAGGACAAAAACGTTGGAAAGTCGGCCCATTTTGTCCGATGTACGACATATTTTGTCGGATTTTGTGCAAAAAACGCGGTCTGTTTTAGGTTTTTTTCCGTCAGCCCATACAATTGAATGTATGAGAAACTGACGTAAAACGGCAGGCCCCGGTGGTTTTTACATGTAATGTACCTATACCACTGGTGCCAGGAAACAACTGGAAAAAAAAAGACCTGTGTAGACTACATTTCTTTTTTTCACCTAAAGTCTATGCACATGCAAAACCATCGGATTTTCAGTGGTTTTATAATCCTATAACCGCTGAAAATACAATCGGTTTTGTTTGCTGTGTAGACATAGTCTAACAATATGGTTTCTACAGTGCAGCAACATGTGGCTATTATCCCTAGGATAGATTTTTTTTTTTTCAATAGAAGGACAGGTATGAGCCTAATATGAATCAGCATATATCTCACACTATAAGACGCACTAGACCATGAAATGAAACTTACCTCTAGGTGGAAGAATTAATTTATTGCTTATTATATTTGTAAAATGGTAAAAAGGCTGTTTTCATAGTTTCATAGTTTGTAAGGCCGAAAAAAGACGAGACGTCCATCCAGTTCAGCCTGTTGTGCTAAGGTGTTGATCCAGAGGAAGGCAAAAAACCCCAATGAGGTAAAAACCAATTGTCCTCATTTAGGGAAAAATTCCTTCCCGACTCCAATCTGGCAATCAGAAAAATCCCTGGAAAATGACCCCTCCCCCGAATCCAAAGTCACTATAACTTGTTCTATTATTACGCTCCAGAAATGCACCCAAAACCCCTTTTTGAACTCTGTTAGTGAATTCACCATAAACAATTTCCTTTGTTAGAGAGTTTCCATAGTCTCACTGCTCTTACAGTAAAAAATTCCCTTTCTATGTTTATGAAAGAAACTTTCGTTCCTCAAGACGTAGGGGATGCCCCTTTGTTCTAGATACACCCATGGGTATAAATAAATCTTGGGAGAAAATTCTATATTGACCTTTGATGAATTTAAACATATTTATTATGTCCCCCCCGAAGCCGTCTTTTCTCTAAACTAAATTTTCCTCCCCATGTGCATAACCTTGCATTTATCTGCCACTTCTCTGCCCAGGCCTCCAACTTATCCAGATCCCTTTGTAATAACACATTTTCCTCTAATGTGTTGATTACTTTACAGGGCTTAGTATCGTCGGCAAAGATCGATATTCTACTGTGTAATCCCTGTGTAAGATCATTAATGAAAATGTTAAAGAGGATAGGGCCCTGTGGTACCCCACTAGTAACAGGGATCCAGTCTGAGTATGTACCGTTAATTACTACCCTTTGTTTTCTATCACTGAGCCAGTTGCTTACCCACTTGCACACATTTTTCCCCAGTCCAAGCATTCCCCATTTTATTTACCAACCTTTTATGTGGCACCGTATCAAATGCTTTAGAAAAATCTAGATATATGACATCCAGTGCCTCACCCCGATCCAGTCTAGCACTGACTTCCTCATAGAAGTTGATGAGATTAGTCTGACGGGACCGATCCTTCATAAACCAATGCTGGAACGGCGTGATACATTTATTTTCAGTGAGATACTCCAGGATAGCACCTCTGAGAAAACCTCAAAACATTTTACCTACAACAGAGGTTTAAGCTTACCGGCCTATGTTTTCCTGGATCATTTTTTGGGACCCCCTTTTGAATATCGGCACCACATTTGCTATGCGCCAATCCTTTGGGACATACCCCGTTATTAGACAGTCCATAAATATTAAGAATAGGGGCCTATCTATGAAGTCACTTAACTCCCTTGAGCTCGTAATACCTAAAAAAATTATTCTATTTTTTTTTTTTCATTTGTAATTTCAGTCCATCTAGGGAAGAGGTCCCTAACTCCAGTCCTCAAGGCCCCCCCAACAGGCCATGTTTTCTGGCTTTCCTAGCATTCTGCACAGGTGATTTCATTATTGTCAGTGCATTCTGTGGGAGATCCTGAAAACATGACCTGTTGGTGGGCCTTGAGGACTGGAGTTGGGGAGCACTGATCTAGGGTACTTGACCAATCACTTGTACACTATTCTGCAATAGTAATATACTGTAGTACTGTGCACAATTGTAGACTATGTAACCAGCTTCTAAGTGGTCCTATGTATATTTAATAAATATGTACTTGTATATGGAGTACATAAGGGTATTGAAGATGATGATAATGACTAAGCACGTTTATTAAGGCTTTAAGCACCAAGAATAGTCGAAGAGGGGAAGAAGGCAGGGGATCCATTGAAGGAAGTTCAATAGTTGCTATTAAAGGAAAATATTCCTGTTAGTTTAATATGCCAGCAAAAGGGTCTCCTACACATCAGCCGGCGGTGGAGTGGGGCAGGCAGGGGTAGAACGTCTGCCCAAATGTGTTACAGAAGAAGGAGAGAGAAAGACAGTGAGATAGAAGAAGCACAGAAAGAGAGTGGGCTTTAGTAGATAGAGACATAATAAGAGCAGGACAAGTTATTCCGGCGCCCTAGGCATATATGGCACATAGTGCCCCTCCAATAGAAAATTCAGCTCACTCCATGTCTCCTTGCACTCCCTTTCTGCCTGGAATGAAAGTGGGGCCCTAGACAGTCTCCAACCTGTCGTCCCGGACCTGAATAAGAGTGTCAGACTGAAGAAGAAGTAAGAAGTTGTGACACCTGGCAGCAAGTTCCACAGTCTCACTGCTCTTACAGTAAAGAATCCTTTTCTATCTTTATGCAGAAATGTTCTTTCTTCAAGACATAGAGGACGCCCCCTTGTTCTCGATACAGTCCTGTGTATAAATAGATCTTGAGAGAGATCTCTATATTGACCTCTGATATATTTATACATATTCCCCCCCCGAATCCATCTTTTCCCTAAACTAAATAACCCTAATCTTGCTAATCTTTCTGGGTATTGCAGTCCACCCAGTCTTTCCTGTGCACTCGTGACCAAAACTAGAGAGACAATTGTCTTTCTTCAGAAAAAGAACGTCGCCTCCTGCTCTCTGTGAATCAGATGTCCATCTAGTATGCAGGTAACCAAAGAAACCTGAGTGCACTTCAGAGCACTTAAAAATGCTCTTATCTCATGACCAGTAAGAAAAATCTATTGTATTTAGGAAAGTTTTCATGGAACTGTCCCTTTATGTTGGAAGCTAATCTTTGTAGTGAGAAAACCCCTTAAACCTACACGATTAGCAGAGAAAGAAGTGCTGGGACAAGATGCTTACAAAGGACCGGAGAACAATAAGCCTTGGAGTAGGAGGTGGAGGAGTGCCCCACACTTCATCAATTACTACTATTCCAAAAAAAAGGGACACAATAGATGTCATAGAAATACAATGCGCTAAATCAAACCAGGCCTCACTGTTCTCTAACAAAATATGATGGGAAGTTAATTGAGAGCTAAGCAATGCACAATTTATAATGACAGGTTATTTGTTAAATGTGCACTTATCCGCCAAGAAAGCCCCACCGTTGTCAGCCTGGCAATGTGTGGGTGATATTATTTGCTGGCATGCTAGGACTCCTTACATTCTGCAGGTTTTCACGCAGAGCGGGTTTTATTCACTTCTCTTATATTTGCAAAATCAATACTAAAATAAAGCAGAAAAACAATCGACAAGATTCTAAATTTTCTACTTCGAACAGTCGAGGAAATGGGATTCTCATCTTATTTTCCCAGTATTATACGGTATAAACCACTTCCTGCAATATTAACCTTTTATTACCCTACCCTATTTATAGCTTTACAGAGGTTAGAGTTCCACTTTCATTTACGCAACACTCCAAATAACCATAACTGAGTTAAATGAGGATTTTCTGAAGCCACCACTACCGTTTCCCCAAAAATAAGACATCTCCCAAAAACAAGACCTAGTGCAATTTTTTAGAGCTTAGAAATATAAGGCCTCTCCTGAACATAAGACCTAGCTGCAGTCATTGTTTCAGCTCCCCCCACGCCATACATTAGCGTTAACAGATCATTTATATAGGTCTTACCTTGTATGGGAGGCTACCTGGACAAGGGGTGTTAATTTAAAGGGGTTTTGCCACGATATAATGTTGACGTGGGATCCTCCAAAATGGGTATTTAATCACTTTTCTAAATATATGTGATTACAAAAGTGAAGCCTGTGAGAGCTACAGCATTGCTCAGTCCCCCTTAGTTTCCTGAAAGTTTACATTAGACACGACCTGGAGCTGACAGGGAGCTGATCTGGCCGTGCTTACGTGTTTGCACTTCTTATCTGATGACAGGGAACATGAAGGAGCTTGAAAGGGGCTGGGGAGAAAGTGCAGTGTATGAGTCTGTCTGCTGTATAGAGAATCCACGGTTGTAATGTAATTATTTGAGTAAACTTTTGAGACGCTCCCTGCTTCCTCGCTTTCTGCTCACCCCCCTCCCTCTCACCCCTGCAGCCCTTCATGACTCAGCATGCTTTGTTTATATTCTCCCCTGAGCCGATAAGGAGGTAAGGAACTCACTTCGTGGCAACACCCCTTTAAGGAAAGTGCTATTGATAGACACAATAGATTGGGGACAATTATTCTAAAAGGAATGGAGTCACAAGAAATTCACCATGGAATTCAGAGTTTGGAGAGTTATGATGATGTTCCAGAAGATGAATACATGATGGTCTTTTAATAAATGATTGTTGTACATGGAAATAGAGTCACAAGAAATTCTTGCTGGAATTCAGAGTTTGGCTGGTAATGCTGATGTTTGTAATGACAGGACTACAGTATATTAATGTGGATTCTTGTTGATGGAAAAATAAGACATCCCCTAAAAATAAGACCTAACTCGTATTTAGGAGCAAAAAATAATATAAGACACTGTCTTATTTTCGGGGAAACAGGGTAAGCCTAACATAGGTTATAGATCTGTCCTAAAGTAGGTTTATTTCAGAAACAGCTCCACACAGTGCAGAGTAAAAAGTAAGTACCCCCTCTTTGAATTCTATGGGTTTATGTATCAGGGTTATATAAAATAAAATATGGTCCTTAGAAGTTTTAAAATTAAGTAAATATTAGAAAAACAACACATTTTAAATTACACTGTGTAATTAGTCATTGTAGGCTGGATTCACACTGCACTTTCCTTTTTCAGTTATCCTGACAGATCCACAACAAACAGTTTAAACTTAAAGAGAACCTGTCACATAGTTTTTGCCCCCCTTGCTGAGGACAGCAGCAAAAGCCAGTGTCAGACCTGCTGTTTCCAGCGCTGTGTCCCTTATTCTGTAACATGCTGCAGTTGTCGTGTATTTAATGCTCAAATCTGCAGTTTTCAGCCAGAAGAGTCATTCGAAGAGTCCTTCAGAGAGTCAGTTTTTTTTCAAGCCCGGCCAATCGGAGGCTAGCCCCGCCCACCTCAACTGACAAACCTATTACTTTGAATAGGTAGAAGCAGCTGAATAACTGTCAGTGGGCGGAGCTAGCCTTTGCTGGGTGGAGCCAACACCTACCCATGAATAAAATTTAAGGGGTAAATGCTCTAAAACTACAGCATCTTACAGAATAAGGGGCACAGTGCTGGAAACAGCAGGTCTGACACTAGCTTGTGCTGCCCTCAGCAAGGGGGGCAAAAACTATGTGACAGGTTTCCTTTTAAAGGGGTTGTCTCACTACAAGGATCGCTGCCTTTTATGTTAAAGGTCTTGCAAAAACAAGACACTTTGCAATATATGTCCATTACCACTGTCCTACCTATTCCTAGATCTCTCCTCTTGTATGGGCTGTATCAGCTCCTCAGGTCGCTATAGCTACAGACCTGTTTGATCTCTTCTGATAGGCTGCCAGCGCTGGTTGCTATAGCTACAGACCTGTTCAGTCTCTCATGATAGGTTGCCAGCACTGGTTGCTATAGCTACAGACCTGGCTTCTACTGCAGCCTAGTGGAAGCTTGTAACCATGTCCCTGAATTCAAAGTGACAACAAGAAAACAGGACGAATCAATGTAGTGAGACGACCCTTTAATCAGTTTTGGACTATGTTTGCTCGGTTTCCCGAACTTAAGCACTTTCTACTTTCCGTAAAATAGTGCAGGCTGTAGCGCTACTTTGTCCGGCACAAAGCCTTAATGCATACATGCCAACTCCACCCTGGCAGAGTTGGCGAACCTCCCGCCGGCAGCGGGGGTTCTTTAAATGACCGCGGCGCCGGCGCCGCCGTGCCGCTCACCCGCCCAGCAGGTCTCACTGACTTGTATGGCCACAGCCGCACAGTCAGTCAGCAGCTGCACGCTCCGTGCAGCTGCCGTACAGGGAGGAGGCAGCAGGGATCGGTCCCCTCCTGCTTTCTCCCCTGTATGTTACAGGTCAGCGTCGCAGGGGACGTGACGCACGGATGTACTCACTCCCCCTGCGACGCTGAGGAGATCGTCGGGAGCTGGACAGGTTGCTGGGAGCATGGTGAGGTGAGTAGTTTTTTAAAATTTTTTTTATTAGCTATTAGGGGCATCTACCTGACTACAAGGGGCACTACCTGGCTACAAAGGAGGCACTACCTGGCTACCAAGAGGGCACTACCGGATACAAGGGGGGCACTACCTGGCTACAGGGGGCACTACCTGGCTACAGGGGGCACTACCTGGCAGCAAAGGGGGCACTCCCTGGCAGCAAAGGGGGCACTCCCTGGCAGCAAAGGGGGCACTCCCTGGCTTAAAAGGGGGCACTCCCTGGCTTAAAAGGGGGCACTCCCTGGCTACAAAGGGGGCACTCCCTGGCTTAAAAGAGGGCACTCCCTGGCTTAAAAGAGGGCACTCCCTGGCTTAAAAGAGGGCACTCCCTGGCTTAAAAGAGGGCACTACCTGGCTTAAAAGGGGGCACTACATGGCTATATGGGCACTACCTGGCTACAAGGGGGGCACTCCCTGGCTACAAGGGGGGCACTCCCTGCTACAAGGGGGCACTGCCTGGCTACAAGTGGTCACTACCTAACTATTAGGGGGCACTACCTGACTATTAGGGGGCACTACCTGACTATTAGGGGCACTAACTGGCTATTAGGGGTTACTACCTAACTATTAGGGGGCACTACCTGACTATTAGGGGGCACTAACTGGCTATAAGAGGCACTACCTGACTATAAGGGGCATCTTCCTGGCTATTAAGGGGCTACTACCTGGCTATAAGGGGCATCTACCTGGCTATAAGGGGCATCTACCTGGCTTTCTTCCAGAGCTGTTATGCATTTAGGTGGAGTGGGTGTTGCTTTCCTAAGGGGCATGGTGCACCAACAAGATGGGCTTGGTCATGCTAATTTTTTGCCCCTTACAATCTCCCATTTTTCCACTTTCAAAAGTTGGCAAGTATGCCTTAATGTTCAAGAAAACAGCCCAAATGTAGTCCCAGAGTGACTAGGTTTACGCTTTTGTTACTTATGGGTCTGTCAGAATACCTTTTTTTAGGACCACAAGTGCAGTGGTCTCCAAGTGCACCCAGCCCAACAACAATAATGCAAAAATAGAAAGGTTATAAGTGGTAAAAACTCAGTACACTCCATGAATCCATAGCCTGCAGCAAGCTCGGACTGGCCCAAAGGGGAGCATGTGTAATCCTCAGTGGGCCTCCAGGCATGATGAGCCCCTGGGAATAGCCAGCCTTTGGGCGTGGTAGACATGAGGCTACTTTTCGGAAGGAAGAGTGCAAGAGTAATGTACAGTTGCTGTAGAGCGGGCACTAAGAATCAACTTCACTGGTGGGGCCCCCCAGAATCAACTCCACTGGTGAGCCCCCAGAATCGACTCCACTAGTGGGGCCCCCCATAATCGACTCCACTAGTGGGGCCCCCCAGAATCAACTCCACTGGTGGGCCCCAAGAATCAACTCCACTGGTGGGCCCCAAGAATCATCTCCACTGGTGGGCCCCAAGAATTAACTCCACTGGTGGGCCCCAGGCATCCCAGTCCAACTCTGGCTTTTAGCTCTTGGGGGGTAAGGTCAGTGTCGAACTGGGGTACCTAGGGCCCACCAGTGGACTTTGCTTCTGGGGGCCCATCAGTGAAGTTTATTCTGGAGCCCACTTGTGGAGTTGATTCTGGGGGCCCACGCTACACCTACTGTACATATACTGTACTATACCTTGCCTCTTGCCTCTCTTTCTCTGCCGCTCCCAAGCATGTATATGTAATGTAAAAGAAACTCTAGGTCTGCCATGCTTAGGGGCTCACTAGTGGTTTCTACTGTTCTTCTTTGGGCCAGTCTGAGCCTGGGTAAGATTACTCATTAGGCCATGCAGTGCTCCCTTCGAAATAAGCAAATGGGCTCTAAGGAAGAGAAATGTGCTGCCATCTATTGGAAGTGACTAACATTACAGTCAAATCCAACCCATTAATGAGCCTTATGACATGACTGGAGATTTGAAGTCAAGCCAGTGGCCTCTCCCAAAGGAAAAGCCTTGACCTGCAGACAGTTGTTCAGAGCAGAGTTCTGGCCTTTGATGTAGTTATACAGACATAAAAGATTTCCTTGGGTAAAGCCCCAACAAGGTGTAGTGAGACCTAGAGGTCATGTAAGGCTCCCTCGCAAATAAGCAAATACACTTTAGGGAAGTCTATGGTTGACAATTCTGCCTCCAATGCGCCCCCCAATGGCCAAACAAGTTGGTTGACATTTCATGCAGCCATTGACAAACGCATTTGAGGCAAGGATAACTATTCCTACCTTTGCTGAGGCGTTCACACTTGCTGATGATCAAGTAACTGTCTAAAGGGGTTTTGCCACAAAGGCATTTCATGCCTAGTTTATCCAGCTTCAGCTTTCAATGTGTTCAAAAGGAGGCATGTATGATTTATTTGAACTGCATATCATGTGACTCAGCAAGCTTGACATCACCATGCTTTTCCCCCACAGTCTGCTCATTCTAGTCAAACAAAGGTCTGTTTATGCAAAGAGCCGTGAGTCGCTACAATGTAGCTGGGTGGTTAGCACTTCTGCCTTCCAACATAGGGGTTCTAGGTTCAAATCTCTGCAGAAACCAAACTTGGATTTTTTTTGGCCTCAATGCAGATACCGGATTGAGGTTTATTTGGACTGTTTGACTAATTACTAAGGAGCACAGAGCATGGGAGTAGAATGCCAGCACCTGAGGTTCAACCCTCGCTCAGCAGTGAGTGTGTGTGATAACTAGGCAAGGTAGAGACTGACAGTAGCTGCCTGAGAGTAGAGGTGATGTCTGAGCATGTGTGGCCAGGACTGAGGAGCTCTCATCACTGGTCGTATCCCCTGGAGAGGAGCTGTAAACAATGGATCACTAAAGGAGCAGCTAAAACAAAAACGGTGCAGAATTTTTAATAATAATGAATGGTGAAAATGCTTATTAATTAATTTACAAGCTTCCTACTTCAATTTTGCTTTGTGGGAAGGGAAAACCCCTTTGATCCAATCTTACCCAAACCCATCCTGTTGGTCTGTTTTAAGAAAAGCTAAGTGATGACTAACATGGCAAATGTCACCCAACTCTCCGAGGTCCGTGGACAAGGAATTTGCTTCTGTATGAAGAACTGTAGCCTCATGCTCAGGTTTCTCTGTATTACTACATTATAATGCAGAACATTATACAATTTTATAATGAGAACATAAATTTCAATATAAATGTCTCCTACAGAACCCACTACAGGGAAATATGTAGTACTGCACAAAGCCGTCCAACTGAAGGGTCAGACCTGCACCTCTTGGTAGCATCCCATTTCAACTATCATCCCAAGTAGAGAACCTCCATATGACGTCCATATACTTTAACATTAAAAGTATTGTGTCATCTCGTAGAACCAGAAACAAGCTGTAATCAGTAGGTGTCATTATACCGGTCACATCCCACACGAACGCGCACACACATGCACACACTACAAATACACACACAGACACTACGCGCACACACACAGACACTACCGCACATAACGCATCACACGACAGACACACCCACACACAGAACACTACGCGCGCGACACACATGACAACTACACATACACTACACAAACACTACACATACACTACACAGACACTACACATACACACACAGACACTACACACACACACAGACACTACACACACTACAAAAACACACAAACACAAACATTACACATACACTACACACGCACACAGACACTACACACACACACAGACACTACACACACAGACACTACACACACACACAGACACTACACACACAGACACTACACACACACAACACACACAACACACACAGACACTACACACACACACAGACACTACACACACACACAGACACTACACACAGACACTACACACAGACACTACACACACACACACACAGACACTACACACACACACTACACACAGACACTACACACAGACACTACACACAGACACTACACACACAGACACTACACACAGACACTACACTACACACAGACACTACACTACACACAGACACTACACTACACACAGACACTACACACAGACACACTACACACAGACACTACACACAGACACCACACAAACACTACACACAGACAGTGGCGTAACTACCTGGGTAGCAGGGGTAGCAGTTGCTACGGGGCCCCTTGCGCTGTAGGGGGCCCCGGGCAGCTGCTACTGCTCCGCTACGCCGGTAATGCCGCTCCTGGGCCCGCCTGCATGAGTTAAACAGTTCAACTGCGTCGGGCGGGGATGCTGCGGGGCCTCGGCGCATACTCCTTCTGAACGCCCGGGCCCCCCCGGCCCGAGCGTTCAAGGCAGCGCTGCTCGGTAGTAGCAGGACGGAGCGCCTGATCGCTCCGCTCTGTTACTTCCCCCTCCGCCCCTGTGTCACGTGGGCGCGCGCGTGTGACGTTCAACATCCACCGCGCCGCCCGCGCAGAGCGCAGAGTGCGCATGGAGAGCAGCGAGAAGCGGGAGCGAGCGGCGCATCTGGGGGAGCGTTGACCGAGGTGAGAAAGATGTTTTCTTATTTTATCTACTCCAAATGCCTGCCTATAGCCCCCCATGATCCTGCCTATATCATACATGCGAACTCTCCCGTTTTTGGTCTGGGGGTCCCGCTATTTGGGGTCCCTCCTGCCCACCCGGGGGAGTTGGCCATTTCCTCCACCGCCCCGAGTAGGATGGCGCGGGGGCTCTTTAAATGGCCGCGGCGCCTGGAGAAGCGCTAGTGCGCTACTCTGGCTCCGCCGGCCAGCTCCTACAGTCGGTTGAAGCCGCCCGCGTGCGCCCGCGCATCACCCGCCCTAGTCCTCGCTGTGAGCAGGGAGGAGGCAGGAGGGATCGCTCCCCCTCCCTCCTCCCCCTGTATGTCCGGCGCTGGGTGTGCGCCGCACATACAGGTCAGGCGGCGCGAGGGTGGAAGTGAACGCGGGGGCTGCATGGGGAGTGACGCGCGGCTGCTCTCACATCCCCCGGCGCCGCTGAGGAGTATCGTCCGGAGCGGCCTGCTTCATGTAGCCTGGTCAGGTAAGTGGAATTTATTATTTTATTTTGTTTTAGCTATAAGGGAGGATGGAGGGGGGGCCTGCCTGGCAACAATTGGGGCTCTTCCTGTGCAACAGAGGGGGCCTCTACCTGGCAACAATGGGGGCTCCTTCCTGCAACAGAGCGGGCATCTACCTGAGGCAACAATGGGGGCTCTTCCTTGCAACAGAGGGGGCAATCTATCCTGCAACAATGGGGGGCACTACCTGGCAACAGAGGGGAAATCTGAACCTGGAACAATGTGGAACATCTACTGGGCAACAGAGGGGCACACCTGGCAACAGAGGGACATCTACCTGGCAACAGAGGGGACATCGCGTACCTGGCAACAGAGGGACATCTACCTGGCAACAGAGGGGGCATCTACCTGGCAACAGAGGGGGCAATCTACCGCTGGCAACAATGGGGGCACTACCTGTGCAAAAATGGGGGCATCTACCTGGCAACATAGGGGGCATCTACCTGGCAGCACAATCGGGCAACCATAGCCTGGGCAACAATGGGGCACTACCCTGGCAACAATGGGGGCTACTACCTGGCAACAGAGGGGGCAAACTACCTGGCAACAGAGGGGGCGAATCTACCTGGCAAACTCAATGGGGGCAGCTACCTGGCACAGAGGGGGCACTACCTTGCAAACAATGGGGCACTACTTGGCTAACGATGGGGGCACTACTTGTGCTAACATATGGGCACTACTGGCTAACAGATGGGGGTCAACCACTACCTGGCTAAAAGATGGGGCGACTACCTGGCAAAAAGATGGGGGCACTACCTGCAATCAATGGGGCACAACCTGCAACAATGGGGACACTACCTGGCAACCAATGGGGCACAACCTGGCTACCTGGGGGCACTACCTGGCTAACAAATGGGGGCACTACTTGCTAACCCTGGGGGCAAAACCTACCTGGCTAACAAAGGGGGGCACCTACCAGGCTAATAAAGGGGGGCATCACTATACCTGGCCTACACATTTTGGCTCTACCTGGCTACAAAGGGTGCATCTACTTGGCTACAAGGGGGCATCTACCAGCCTGTAAGGGGCACTACCCACTAGCTGGTTAAGGGGGGCTACTACCTGGCTATAAGGGCATCAACCTGGCTTTCGTCCAAAGCTGTTATGCAGTTAGGTGGAGTGGTGTGGGAGGCTTTTTTGAAAGGTGCGTTGGCATACCGACAAGAGATTGGCGTGTCCAAATGCAAATTTTTTGCCGGCGGCGCCGCTACGCGCGCCGCCCACTAATTCACCTTAGCTTTTTTTCACTTTCCAAAGTTGGCAACTATGGCTATACCCCCATATGCCTGCCTAATACCCCCCATATGCCCTCTGCCTATACCCCCATATTCCTGCCTATACCCCCACATGCCTCCTATACCCCCATATGCCTGCCTATACCCCCCATTTGCTGCCTAACCCCCTATGCCTGCCTATACCCCCATATGCTGCCCATAACCCCCATATGCCATGCCTATAGCCCCCATGTGCCTGGCCTATACCCCCAGATGCCCTGCCTATACCCCATAGGCCTGCCTATACCACCCCATATGCCTGTCTATACCCCCATATGCCAACCTATACCCCCATATTGCCTGCCTATAGCCCCATATTGCCTGCCCTATAGCCCCCATAATCCTGCCAAGACCCCCCATATGCCAGCCTAATCCCCCATAAGCCTGCCTATACCCCCATATAGCATGCCTATAGCCCCCATATGCCTGCCTATACCCCCTTATGCCTCCTATAGCCCCCATAAATGCCTGCCTATATCCCCCTTATGCCTGCCTATACCCCCTAATATGCCTGCCTATAACCCCCATAAGGCCTGCCTATAGCCCCATATCCTGCCTATAGCCCCCATAACCCTGCCTGCCTATTACAGCCCCCTATATCGCCTGCCTGCCTATACAGCCCCCATATGCCCTGCCTGTACAGGCCCCCCATATGCCTAGCCGAAAAACCCCCACACGCGTAGCTGGCTGTTATACCCCCAACAAGCCTGCCTGTCAACTTATATGGGGCCTCCTTATAGCACCTAAACCCTACTATATGTCCCCTATAGCCCCACCTAACCCCCTGTCCCTACCTGGATGAGACTCCCAATAGCTACCTTAAACGAACCCTCGCCTGCCTATATTGGGCACTATTGGCTCCTAAACCTTGCTAATTGAGGGGCCCGATATATCCTATCTAAGCCCTGGCCTGCCTAAATGGACCCCATATAGCCAGGGGGGCAGGTGCTGGAAAAGTCAGATTCTAAGATATTTGTGTCTAATCGCAGGGACAAGTGCGGAGATGTCATCAAGAGGCGGACTGGACCGGAATGCAGAACAAAGGGGAAGTAACGACTGGTCAAGAATGTGCACCTGTGAGATCACAAGATTGTTTTTTAAACTGCACTGTAATCACTTATATGGTCTAGCACAGGCTGTGTACATACACTGCTTGTCTACCACTAATATGGTCACTGTAGGAGGTAACATACGAGTCTGCGAGCCTGTGTACACTGCTGTCTACTACTATATGGTCACTGAAGAGGTAATATACATCTGCAAGCCTGTGTACATTTGGTGTCTACCATTAGATGTTCACAGGTATGGAGTAATATACAGTCGCAGAGCCGAGTAACACTGCTGTCTACTACTAATAGTGGTCACTGATGGAGTAATATACAGTCTTCAGAGTCAGAGTACACTGGTGTCTACCACTATATGTCACCGAATGGAGGTAATATACAGTCTGCAAGAGCCTGTGGTACACTGCTGTCTACACACTATATGGTCACTGTATGGTCTGAGGTTATATACAGTCTGCAGAGCCTGTGTACACGCTGTCTACCACATAACGGGACACTGTATGGAGGTAATATACAGTCTGCCGGACCTGTGTCATTGGTGATCTACCATATATATGGTCCCTTATGGTGGTTATATAACAGTCTGCAGAGCCGGTGTATACTGGTATATACAACTATATGGTCACTATATTATTTATAAATTATTATTATTAGACAGATTGGTCTTTGTGTACTTGATCAGTAATAGTGTAGGTTAATTATTTAGTCACTTTGGGTGGTAATTTGTGGTCATGTTTCTGGCGGTTAATCAGGTCCATATGTAATAGCGTTATTAGAAATGTTGGTCTTAGTATTGTGGGTTTGTTGGTAGCAGTATGATGGTGAGATGTATGGTGAGGTATTTGCCCCTTGTATTATCTACATTATCTAACAGCATGTCCTGGTACATGGTCGTGGTCAGGGAGGGGGGGGGGGGGGGGCCCATCCAAAAGTTTGCTATGGGGCCCTGGCTTATCTAGTTACGCCCCTGCATACATGCCAACTCTCCCAGCAGAGTTGGCGAACCTCCCGCCACCAGCAGGCAGCGGGGGTTCTTTAAATGTCCAAGGCGCCAGCGGGCCGCTCCTACAGGCGGGTGAGGCGGCCGCCGGCGAGTTTCACTGACTTGTGTGGCCGCACAGTCAGTCAGCAGCTGCACGCTCCGTGTACAGCAGCCGGTGAGCGCTGTACATACAGGTCAGCGTTGCAAGGGGCGTGACGCTTATATGTACTCACTCCCCCTGCGACGCTGAGGAGATCGTCGGGAGCAGGAAGCGCTGCAGGGAGCCTGGTGAGGTGAGTAGTTTTTATTTATTTATTTTTTTATTGGGGGCATCTACCTGGCTACAAGGGGCACTAACTGGCTACATGGGGCACTACCTCGCTACAAAGGGGGCACTATCTGGCTACAAAGAGGGCACTACCTGGCTACAAAGGGAGGGACTAGGTGGCTACAAAGGGGGGTCTACCTGGCTACAAGAGGGCACTACCTGGCTACACAAGGGGGCACTACCTGGCTACAAAGGGGGCACTTCCTGGCTACAAGAGGGCACTACCTGGCTACAAGGGGGCACTACCTGGCTACAAAGGGGGCACTCCCTGGCTAAAAAGTGGGCACTACCTAGCTACAAGAGGGCACTACCTAGCTATAAGAGGGCACTCCCTGGCTTAAAAGGGGGCACTACCTGGCTATAGTGGGGCTACTACCTAGCTATTATGGGTCACTGCCTGGCTATTAGGGGTCACTACCTAACTATTAGGGGCACTAACTGGCTATAAGGGGCCCTACCTGACTATAAGGGGCGTCTACCTGGCTATAAGGGGCTGCTACCTGGCTAGAGGGGCATCTACCTGGCTTTCTTCCAGAGCTGTTATGCATTTAGATTGATTGGATGAGGCTTTTTCTAAGGGGCGTGGTGCACCAACAAGATGGGTGTGGTCATGCACCTTACATTCTCCCGCTTTTCCACTTTTAAAAGTTGCCAAGTATGCTTATCAACCCTCCCAGGTTGGGCAAAAGGGTCAGCACAGAGGTTCTCTGTATGAGAAGTGGCATGATGCTGCCCTGAAGAAACCGGCACGATGATAGTTCCCACATAGGTAGATAGCTTCAGACCGCAGAGTAGTGCTGGGAGTAGGGGCAGGGCTTAACAGGAGCCATGAAGCTCTGCCTCCTCTTTCAGCAATGTAACATGTGGAGACTCCAGAATGCAGCAACAGACAGGACAGGTGAGTTCCGGGGGGAGGGTGTAATTGTGTGTCTGTGTGTGTGGGGGTACTTGTGGGTGTGGGGTGTGTGTTTGATTGTGTGGGTGAGGGGTGTGTGTATTTTAGAAGTCGGTGGAGGAGTGTTCATGTGTGTTTAAGTGTGTGGGTGTGTGTGTTTGAGAGTGCAGGGGAGGGGTGTGTTAAAGTGTGCGGGGGTGTGTGTATTTGTGCAAGGGAGGAGTGTGTGTTTGAGTGTGCGGGGGATGGGTGTGTGTGCTTGAGTGTGCGGGGGAGGGGTGTGTGTTTCGGTGTGCAAGGGAGGGAGGGTGCGGTGGAGGGGTGTGTGTTTCGGTGTGCAGGGGAGAGGTCTGTGTTTTAGTGTGCGGGGGATGGGTGTGTATATTTCAGTGTGTGGGGGAAGGGTTTGTTTGGGCAGGCAGGGGAGGGGTGTGTGTTTGAGTGTGCAATTGGGTAGGAGTTGCCCACTTGTCTTCTGCCCCTTGCTCCTGTTTCCTGCTCCCTGTGGTTTGACTCTGGTGGTCTCAGGAGGCAAGAGACAGGCCACAGGGGGTAAAAGTTGCCCTCCGTGCACTGACTCCCCTGCGGTCAGCCTCCAGCGGCTGCAGGGGGCTGGATACAGAGGGCAGGAGTTTCCCCCTTGCCTCCTGTCTCATGCTCCTGTCTCCTGCCCCCTGTGGTCTGTCTCTGGTGGTCGCAGGGGGCAGGAGACAGACTCTGACGATTGCCTATGGCAATAGCCTATTCAGCATCCAGGAAAGCTGGGTGACACTCCATCCCCCAAAGGAGGCACCCAGTGTTCCTATCATGGAAAGCTGGATGATACCTGTGGGTGATGAGTGTCACCCAGCTTTCCTGGATGCTGCATGAGGTATCCAGCCTATATGTACGTGTGTAATATTTGTTTATTTGCAGGTTCCCATTCGGGCTACTTTGCATTTGGTGGACTACGTCGTATCAACATTGGATCTATATTTTTTTTTTCAAATAGAATGGTTAAAGAGGGCTGGTGTCAGGGAGTGTTTTTAGAATGGGAAGGAACCATTATTGACATCAGGCTGCTGCTGTCTGTTTTACCGTGGCTGGTTATGGAAAATGGGGGGACCCCACATCGTTTTTTTTATGAAAATGTATTTATTCAATGAGAATCTAAAACTGGGCATCCACTGTAATGATTACAGGACTTGGCCACTTTAGGATTCTCAATAAATAAATGATTTTTGAAAAAAATAAAAGACATGGGCTTCCCCAACCCCAATTTTCCATAACAAGCCAAGGTAAAACCAACAGCCGTAGCTTGATACTATCAGAATGGGAAGGTCCATTAACACTGATCCCTTCCCACTCTAAAAATACCAGCCTGCAGCCTCCCCAGAAGTGGACCACCACATTAGAGGGTCCGCTTCTGACGGTAACCCAGCTCTGCCCAGCACCCCTGATGGGTTAGGTACTATGGTAATAGTGATACGGGGTTAGTGTCAGCCTCGGGCAACAAAAACTACTGGTGACTGACAACAAGCCCGAGTGATAGTAATGGAGAGGCATCTGTCAGATTCTCCATTACTAAAACTGAAATTAAATGGTGAAAAAAACCAGACACAAATTGCACACAAAAAAATTATCTAAATAAACACTCCCCGACACCAGCATCCTTTCACCATTTTACTAAAGAAATCAATCCAACTTTGGTCTGATATAATCCATTAATTCCAACATAGTCCAATGGGGAAACCTGTATGAATATAAGATCATTAAAAAAAATGACAGTACTAAAATCCATCAACTGCACCCCTGAGGTCAAGCCAGTGGCTGATCTTCTGGGGGTGCAGGATACGGAGTTCCACCCGCGCAATATGAATCTGGGAGTACAGACACAGCCACAGCACAAACTCCAGGAGGGTGGTGCCCTGCCCCCCCCTCAACAAGATTGTAAGCTGTGCTCTGTACTACTCTCTCCAACTTCTCCCTCACTTAGGATTTTATGGTGCATGGCTCCATCCATTCTCCCATTTATGCGGTGAAATAGTCCTGTGCTCTTAGCAGAGAAACACCCCCAAAACACAATATTTCCACCTCCATTCTTGACAGTGGGGACGGTGTTCTTAGGGTCATAGGCAGCATTTCTCTTCCTCCAGATATCCCCTCTTGCATGGACTGCATCAGTTCCTCAGGTCACTATCGCTACAGACCTGTTTGATCTCTCTTGATAGGCTGCCAGCACTGGTTGCTATAGGTACAGACCTGGCTTCCACTGCAGCCTAGTAGAAGCCAGTAAACACACCCCTGAATTCAAAATGAAACCAAGAAAACAGGACCGAGGTAAGATGAATCGATGTAGTGAGACAACCCCTTTAAAAGTTCCCCCCGTGTAGTTTTAGGCAGATCTCTCACCTTCCTCATGAGCAAGGATAGCCCATGATGTGAGATTTTGCATGGTTCCCCAGATCAATGTCGATTGACAGTCATTTTGTATTTATTCCATTTTCTTACTATTGAAATACCAGCCTGCAGCCACCCAGAAGTATACATTAGAGGGTCCGCACTACATAAACTTTCCACCTGCAATTATCACCCCATAACCTCCCTACCTACCTATAACCCCGTAACCTCCCCACCTATCACCCCATGTTTGTACAGAGGTGGCCACAGGTAAGAAAATGCTGAAAAATAGAATTCTAAGATGTTTGTGTGGTAAAACTTGCACGGAAAAGTCGTGGACAGAAGAGGTCATCATGGCGTTCTGGACAGGATGGAGAAGAAAAGGGAAAGAGAACAACTCCAGTCCCAGAAGATGTCTCCAGTGAGTCCCTAGATGTAATTGCACTGTAGTCAATTAAACGTCTGCAGAGCCTGTGTACACTGGTACCTACCCCTATTTAATCACAGTATGGTGGAAATATTGATTGTAGTGTAATGGTTTTGGTTCAGGCACAGTTTAGCATTATCTCTCAGCTCTGCTAGATGCTGAATAAGCCATTTAAACTCCAGGAAAGCTGGGTGATGCCAAACCCCTAGTTTAGCTTTCTTCCAGAGCCGTTACAGAGCTGTGACGCGCGCCACACCTTCAGATCTTCCTGATGCCCATTTCCAAAATTTGGCAAGTATGATCATAATGCACACCTAAGATGCGGGGGATACTAGTAAACCCCAGCAGCAGAATCAGAAACACACCCCAGTAGCACAACCCTATTTAGCTTCTTCCTAGAGCCGTTACACACAGCTGTGCGACGCCAACTTCACATCTTCCTGAGCAGCCCAGTTTAAAATTTGCAGAGCAGACCTCATAATGCACACCTAAGATGCTGGAGGATATCATAGTACACACCTCAGCAGCAGCAGAACCTCAGAATACACACCTCAGCTGCTGCAGAACCTCAGAATACACACCTCAGCTGCTGCAGAACCTCAGAATACACACCTCAGCTGCTGCAGAACCTCAGAATACACACCTCAGCTGCTGCAGAACACTTTAGCTGCTGAATAACATCATAATATACATGTGATCTGCTGAAGAATTAGATAATACTATAAGCTACATTACATAAAGGGTCTCTACGATTTCACAATAGAGATACTATGGGCAGGCTACTACCTGTCCTGGACTTACTGCATCGCTACTGGAGGGTTCACTTTTTACTTTAATACCCTCATAGAGTAATGGATTTTTAAAGGGCCATATCTTCAAAGTAGTGAGGGACATGGTAGCTAGCTTCTTCTCCTTATGTTTCAATGGAAACCAGTATGACTGGTAACATGGGACTCACCTGCCTGAAAACAATTATAAGAGGGGAATTTTAACCTAAATTGAGCAGCTTCCTTATCCACCCCATGACACAGACCATGAAATCTCTGGAATCACGCTTTGGGACTGCAACATTTGTGCTGTAGTCTCATGTGAAAACAGGTAAGACCTTCTTATATCACTATAAAGTGGACTATAACAAGCTCAACCCTGCTAAATCTGTAATGTCAATTGTGACCAGTGGTTAAAGCCAACAATACTCATATTTAGTGTCTTGTATAGCAACAATTATATGTGATGCAAAGGGTGTGGCCCCTATCACATATGTAATGTAAATATAATTTTCCTTTAAGATTTCTTCCTGTTTCATAAAATTGGAAGGATGAATAATAAGAATCATCATTATTAGGAATGAGGCAATGGTAATCCCGAAGAAAGGACTGGGCCTCTATATGGTAATGGAAATAAAGCCACCCAATGCAGCTAATTTCACTTTATTTGCCCCCCTTCACTATTCCCTTAAATATGCAATCGATTAAATAGGAGGAAAACCAAAGTGAACTATAAAAACACCTTGTGACAATGCATCCCCTGATATTTACACTACTTTACACACTGTGCCCTCAGAAATTAATTAAATTATATACTGTACCCCAGAAATTAATTATATTAAATATAATATTAATTATAATTGTTAACATTACCCACTGCACTCTTAGAAATTAAATAAATTACACACTATTACATTATTGTACACATTTAATTATATAATTATCAAGTATATTACACACTATTATTATTACACACTGTACCCCCTGATATCAGGTTACAAATGCTACCCTCTAAAATTAACCCCTTAAGCCCCGGGCCTGAAAAGTAGTTAATGACCAGAACACTTTTTTAGTTTTTGCCTCCTTGCGTTTCAAGAGTTGTAACTTTTTTTATTTTTTCAATGACGCATTTTTTTACACCATTCACATTTCACACTTAATTACTTGTTAGATTAATTCTCCAGGTCATTACGGTCGTGTGGATACCTAATATGTGTAGGTATTTTTTTTGTGTGTATGTATGCACAATTATTTTTTATTATTTTTATTTTTATTTTTAGTTATTTTTTTACACTTATGTTTTTTATGTTTTTTACTTTTTTTTTTTTTAAATCCCCTGAAGGGCTCTGTCGGGTCACCGGGTGTTCCGATCACCCGACAGAGCAGGGAAACCCTTTGATTGCGCTGCGGTGACGATCCGCCGCAATGAAAGGGTTAAAGCACTGGGTTGCGGGGGTTTCCTCTGCTCCCCGGTGCTCGCAGGAGATGCTCTGGGATCAGGGCTGTCTAGCACAGCCCTGATGCCAGCGCAGCTGCGGCGCCCGGAGCCACAAACCCCGATGTCTACAGCGACGTCAAGACGTCACTGTAGACAAACGACCCCGCACCAGCCGACGTCAAAAGTCGGTGGCCGGTCGTTAAGGGGTTAAATGACACACATTACACCCAAAAATTAAACATATTGCACACTGCACCCTAGAAATGTAACTAATTACACATATTCCCCCTTATAAATGAATAATATTACACATAAGACCCCCAGAAATTATTTTAATAATACACTTCACCCCAGAAATTAATTACACACTGCACCCTAAGAAATTAATACATTTCACAGTGCACCGAGAAATTAAGTGATGACACACTATAAACCCAGAAATTAATTATATTACACATTGCACCCTCATAAATAAATTATACTACATGCTGTACCTGATATTAATTATGTAACACACTTCACCCCAGAATTAATTAATTACATATGGTACCCCTAAAATTATTTAAATTACTCTCTACACAATAGAATTAACTAATTATACACCATACCTCCATAAATTACATTACACGCTGTACCTCCTAAAATTAATTAAAATATAGACTGTACCCCCTGAAATTAATTACAATACACTGGAGATCTAAGGCAGTGAATGGGTTAATGTAACCATCCTTGGTGATATAGAGCAGTAAGAGGGGTTAAGAATTTCTGCTGGACTAGGGCAATAAAAGGGCTAATTTAACAATATGTGGTTGTCTAGGACAGTGAAGAGGTTAATATAACAATTGTAACGGAGGAGTGGATCCGCTGGGCCAACGCAAGCGATGATAGCTAAGCCACGCCAGGGAACGGAGTCTAAGTAGCCCCCGGTTTTCACCAGAGCCCGCCGCAAAGCGGGATGGACTTGCTGCGGGTGAGGCACAGGTCGTTACCCCTAAAGTGACTTGCTTGGATGGCGGCGGGGTACGGTGGTCAAAAATCGTAATCCGAGGTAGTCGGGGAAGGCAGAAGGTCGGGGCAGGCGCAGGGGTTTTCGGGTTTTAAGGCAGGCAGACTTTTCGGGGGCGGGGCGGAAAAACAGGAAAGGTCAGGAAACGTAAACCAGGGGGGAAATGGTAACGGGAAATCAAGATGAATCAAACACATAAAGCTCCTAAACACACCAACAGATGGAGCGATGCTGGGGACGTCTCCCATATATAGGACCAGGGGGCCGGAAACCCCCTGGAAGGGGGGGGGAGGGGGCCGCGGGCGAGCGCGGGGCGGCCGCGCTTGACAGTACCCCCCCCCCCCCCCCCTTAGTCCCCCCTTTTCCTTTGAAATTTAGCGAGGAGATCAGGGGAAAAATTGGTTTCAGGTTCCCATAAAGCTCCCCCGGCGAAGCCTTCCAGTCGAAAAGTAGAAGCTTCCCCCTCACTGTTTTTTCCCGCCGGGCCCCCCCTGCCCCCCAAATTGGGTTACGGGTTAGAAAAAGGGAAAGGGGAAAGGAAAGGTCTGCGGGGAAGGGTTCAGCACCCCCGGCTTGAGGGGGACATGAAGCGTTGGATACGTAGAGTGGGGGGAGGCGAAGTTAAGGAGAGGGGGTTCAGGCTGGGCACCACAAAAGGCCCAGGTTTGGGGGGCCCAAATTTTTAATGGACCTTTAAAACGGGTATTTGGGTAACCCAAACCTATGCTGGCTCAAATAGGGGCGGGGGCCTAGGGTTACCGCCCCAAAGCTTGTGGGGAAAGCTCGTCAGGTAGGTGGTTGCCGAGACCCTTGTTCCTTACGGGGGCTCCCGGAGGGAAAGAACGAGGTAGAGAGGGGAGGTGGGGGGGGAGTAACCCAAAGAAACAAAAAAGGGGGAGGGCCCCCGGGGATTCAGACTCTAAAGGTTATAAAAAACTTCCGGAGGAAGTGGAAGTTATCCTGACGAGGGGACACAAGTCCAAGTAGGTCCCCAAAAAGGGTTTAAACCTTCTAGCCCGTTAGTTTGAGGGTGGTATGCAGAAAAAAAACCCAACTGAATCTGAAAATGAAAAAGGGACCCCCAAAATTTAGCGAAAATGGACCCCTCTGTGGGGAAAAAATTGCAGGGGAAGTGCAAGCGGAAAATATGAGGGAAAAAATGTTGGCCAGCGGGGGGCAGAGGGTAACCGGGCGTGGGAAAAAAGGGGGCCATTTTCGAGAAGCGTGGGTCCCCCACCCATAAAACGTGTTTCCAGATGAAGGTGGAAGATCGGGACAAAGTCCATGGGACAGGGTCCAGGGTTTTTTCCGGCACGGGGAAGAGGCTAAAGAAGGGCGGGTTGAGGCGAGGCCCCTTATTTGGGGCACAGGAGGAGCAGGCCAGCACAAAGCCCCTGACGTCTTGAGAAGGGTTTGGCCACCATGTGGGGGAGACGCTGAAGAATTTATGGATTCCTGGTCCGCTGTTCGGGAAGAATGCCCCCACTTCGGATTCTAACCCCAAAAAGAGGGCGCACATACGTTTTCCCCGGGGGGCAACGTTGAAATACGGGGGCCCCCGGGGAAGGCTTTCGGGGGGACATTGTGCTGTGGAGGGAGTCAGAACGTAAGAGGCGCGAGATAGGGCGCGTTTGCTTCTCGGCGGGCCGAAAGTGTGCGGGAAGTCAAAAAGGGCAAAAAAAGGGACCTCTATCCCGGGGATTGGCGTTGACCCGATGAAAATAGGGGGTTTTTTTTTGGTCGGTGAAAAAATCAATGGGGTGGGGCCCCCCTAGAGGTGAGGCCATCTTCTAGAGCCAGTTTTATGGCCAGATTCCGCTTCCCCTATGGATAATTTCCGGGCCCGGAGAAAAAAAGTTTTGGAAAAGAATACACTATGAGTTTACCAGGGGCCCCTTGAGGAGGAAAAACCGGCACCCCCCGAGGGAGGCCCCACTTCCAGAATAAAGGGGGGGTTGGGGTTGGGGGCGAAAGAACCGGAGAGACGCAAACCCCGGTTTTTGAGACGGTGAAGGTTCTTGAGCTTCCGGGGCCAGGATTGGGATTGGCGTTTTTTTCTTGGTTTGAGCAAGGGAGCCACAAGCGGAAAAAAATTGGGATAAATTGTCTAAATAATTGGGAAATTAGGAAACTTGAAGGCCCCAAAGGCCCCGGTTGTGGGCACTGCAACCTGCGGAGAGGGTTTTAGGGATCCCTCGGAGGCCCCTTTTCAAGAAATGTACCCTAAAAAGGGGGGCTGGGCGTTCGAAAAGAACTTCTTGGGTTTTGGGAAAAGTGATGGGTCCCGGGGTGGGCTGAGGACCCGGCGAACGTGGTGGGGATGATTTTGGAAAACGGAGAAAAAAATAAAAATATCTCCAAGTAACATAACACCCCCTGTAGATAGGTCCCCGGAAAATCTCATTGACGAAGCTTTGAATACAGCGGGGCGTTCAGAGACCCGAAAGGCTAACCCGATATCGAAGTGGCCATCCCGTTTAAAAAGCTGTTTCCCCTCGTGCCTTTTTATACGGTCAGATTATAAGCCCGCAAAAATCCGGTTGGAGAATATTTTCGCGCCAGCAGGGTCAAAAATTTCCCTTCAAGGGGGGAGGGGGCGATTTTTTATGGTGTTTTTTTTAAACCCCGTAGTCGTGCAGGGCTGAGAGACCCATCTTTTTTCCCCGAAGAAGAAGCCCGGCCCCGCCGGGGACGAGGACTTACGGGAAAAAAACCTTTTCGGGGGTTTCCCTTTAGTATTAGAATCGCCTTAGTCTGGGAGGGGAGTGGATAAACCCGGGCCCCTTGGGAGGAGTACAGCCGGCGCAGGGCAATGGGGAAATTAAGGCCCGGGGGGAGGGGGTTTCGGCTGCCCCTCCCAAAAAACTTTCAAAGTCCAAAAATTTGGCAGGTAGACCTAAGGAGGTTGGAGAATTTAGGGGAAGCGACCGGGAGGAGTTTTTGGAGCAGACAGGCAACGTGGTCAGCGGGAACCCCCAAGCATACTTCACCCTTTTCTCCCAAACCAAGGTCGGAGTATGGTCCGAGCCAAGGGAGGCCCAAAAGGATTTCAGGGAGGACCGAGGCGGAAATGAAGTGGCAACGTTCCTTGTGAAGGGCCCCCCTCTGCGGAAGAGGGGGGAGCCGTCCAAACGGTGGCGCCTTAAGGGATTTGCCACTGAGAAGAACAAATATGGGGTTTCCCCCAACGGGGCACCGGGAGACAAAAAATGGTCACAATTTTGTGGTTAAAATTTTGGATCCAAATCAAAAAAGGGGTGGGGAAAAGGTGTGTCCCGGGGAAGCACCCAATAACGGGGGTGGCAGACGGGAAGGGCCTTCTGAACCAGGGGGGCCTCTTACGACCCTAGGGGCGAAATTTTCCCCGGGGGCACCGGAAGTCCCCCAATTAAGGGCCAAACCGCCACAATAAAAACGCTTTCTGGCGACGCTGTGAACTTCCTCCTGGGACAGGTGGGCTTCTCCCTGTAGGTTCTTTTTTCAGAGCCAAGGAGGGGAGAGGTGAGTGGAAGTGGGGGCCAAAGGGGGGGGAAAGGCCCTGGGCGGGGTTTTCCCCCTTGTAGGCGGAGCTCCTGTTTCCCTTTGGCGAAGGAATATCCCCTGGGGGGCCAAAGGATTAGGTCCCAAGGGAGCTGGTAATTTCCCCAGGGGGAGTCGCCTTGATTCGCCCCGAGAGGCTTTCCAGAATGTCGCCACCAGCTTCGTTGTTCCCCCAGTCCAAAACGAGATGCGAAACTGCACGGAAAACTGACCCACGTGGGTGCCCCGACGTAACGGGGCAGCGCTGCGGCCGGCGAAGAAGTGGGCCCCGGTCCTCAAAGACCGTGCGGAAACCCCCAGGAAGGGGAAAGGTCCGCTGTCAGAGGATCCCCGATCCCTAGTGGCGAGCCCAACCAAGGCTTTTCAGACAAGAGGCGATTTGAAAAGGCCACCTGGCTCGCCCCCTGTAGGGAAATTGGCCCATCATTCGAGGTGGATGGAGACTGGTTTTTGAATCCCCCCATTTTGGGGGCTCATGTAGGAGGGGGAGTGGGGAGAGAGAGGGTCCCCCAACTGAAGCAGGTAGGCAATGGATGCCGAGCTAGGTGCAGGTGCGAGGCGGGAGGGTGGAGGCAGAGGGTCGCCCCCTTTCTGCATCAGGCCCCAGTGGCGTCGTGGGTCTGTGGGGAAAAGCCGTCGGGGTCCGGAGATCGGGCGAGGTACCCCCGGGGAATCCATGGCCGTCTGTACTGTAACGGAGGAGGGATCCCCTGGGACCAAAGGGTGATAGCTAAGCCCCGCCAGGAAGGAGTTAATGCCCCCGGGTTTTCACCCGAGCCCCCCGCAAAGGGGATGGGCTTTCTGCGGCGTGAGGACCAGGTCTTTCCCCCGCGTGACTTTCTTTCGTGGGGGCCCGGGGGACAGCGTGGTGCAAACGTAATCCGGAGGGAGTCGGGGGGAAAGGGAAAGGTAGGGCAGGCGGCGAGGGTTTGTGGGAGAGGCAGGCAAGTAGGGAGGCGAAACAGGCAAAGGGCGGGAAACGAAACAGGCGGATGGTACCGGGGGAAAAAAGATGAACTCAATACACACTAAACCCCTAAAAACACCAACAGATGGCAGGAGTGCTAGGGGCCCTTAAACCCCTATATAGGCCCCGCGGGCCGTCAATTAACCAAATTTAAAGGGGGCCGGGGTGGCCTTTAAATCGGGGCCAGGTGGGCCGCGCCTTTAAACAGGGATTATCGCGGGGGTGTCAGGTGGGGACAGGGCGGGGGCTGGTAAGTACGGGTTTCCACCCCAGGCAAAGGACCCGGTGCGGGCAGCCGCGCACCCGTGCGGGGCCCCCTGCGCCGGGGGACGGCCGCGGGGAGCTGGGCCGGCGCCCTGACAAAATCCTGGTGGGCAAAGAAGTGAGGGGATTAATGTTGATCCCCGTGTAGGGCAGTGGGGGTTAATAAATTCCATTTTGTCTAGGGCAGGAAAAAAGGGTTTAGGAAGGTCCCCGATGGTCTAGGGCAGGAAAATTATTAATGTAATGAATTTTAAAATAAAAATCAAGGTGTGAGGGGTAAGAGGGTAAATAACAATCCTGGTGGTCAAAGGGAGTGAGGGGTTAATAAAATGATCCCGGGTGTAGGGCAGTGGGGTTTTCTATAACAACCATAGTTTTTAGGGAAAAATTGAGAGGTTTAATTTAAATGACCCTGGTGGTCTGGGGCAGTAAATGTAATAAAATGTAAAAAATGTTTGAAATGTCACGGGTTGGGGGGTTTTGGGGGTTTAAATAAAAAAATCCATGGTGGTCTAAAACATTAAAGGGGTTAATGCTGATAATTGAGTCTTGTGGTTATCCCCTTTGGGCTTCACTTTGTTTTGACGTACTTTTCGTCCCGTCCAACATCATAAGAGGTGAGTCCCGGGGGGAAAAAAAGGGGGTAAAAAGGAGGATATGGAGCTGAATGTTAATCGGTGTGCTCTACAGGAAGGTCTGCCCGATCTTATAGGGGCAGTCACAGGGTGGATGGAATAAAAAGCAGCCCTGGGACTAAACCCTACCACCCGATCCAAAATACTCCCTAGCGTAAAAATAGCAGTGTGCCAAGTGTGCTGTGGCAAAATTTTAAGGGGGTTCATACAAGGATTGCTTTTATTTAAAAAAATCTTGAAAAAACAAGCCCCTTTGAATATATGTATTAACAGTGCCTACTATTTTCCCAGATTTCCCCTTGTAGGGCTATGAATATCGGTACTATATACAGACCTGTTTCAAATTTTCATGATAGGTTTTAGATGTTTTTATAGCACGACCTGGTTCTAGCAGCCGTAGAAGCAGTTCAGCCCCTAATCAAAACGAAAAAAAGAAAAAGGAGGGTGGATGAATAGTGTAGGACAACCCCTTTAACTTTTTTTGGTCATTTTCCCCTTCCCCACTTTTTAAACAAGAAATAAAAAAAAGTGTAAATAGAAACATCTAATCACAGTCGGGAGAAGGTGATAAAAAAAAAATACTAAAATAACCAATTTTACTGTCAAAAAGTGACCCTATGTGATCAACACCAGTTTACATAAACGGTTTTCAAAACAAACCCCATACAGTATAGGCTGTAAGTTGTAAAATTTGTTGTGGAAAGTTTATTGTATTTGTCCCCCTTTTTTTTGTATGTACATCTATTACTCTATGGGTTGGGGGGGTCTAATAAATGCCCGTTTTATACAAAGCACTAAAAAGGAGTGTATTTTAAATAATAAATTTTAAAAAGGTTGTCTCATAAATGATTGCTTTTTTTGTTAAGAATTTGCCCAAAAAAAAGTCATTTTCAAAAAGGGGTCCCTTAACAGTGTTTACCTGTTCCCAGAAAATTTTTCCCCCTTTTTTGAGTGATTAAACTCCTGTGGCGCTATAGTACAGAAACCTTTTTTCTCTCTTTGTTTTGGCTGCCAGCATGGTTGTATTGCTAAAGACTGGGCCCAATGCAGCCCCAGTGGAAGCCCGGGTTTCAACCCCCGAATTTAAAAAGAAAGCAAGGGAAAAAGGATGGGTAAGTGAATCAATGCAGTGGAAGGGCCCAACCCTTTAAGTTACTTTTTTTACTGTATCCCGTGTTGATTTTTGGAAAATGCGCCCCCTTTTATATGTGCAGTGGGACGGTTTCTTTTAGTGACGGGGTTTTCTAGGTCCAATACCGAAACGCTACCCGGCCTCCCCTAAATTTTTTGGGTTTTGTTAAGGTTCCATAAATAATTATTAAAAATTAGAAATTATTTAAAATGTTTTTACTAGGGATACAATTTAAAAATATTAATCAAAAATCTTTTTCATTTGAGTGGAGGTAAAAAGAAAGGGGTGGTGGGGGTGGGGTCTTTTAAAAGTTTTTTTTAAAGTAAACCCCCCAATTTGAATTAATTTTTTTACCGTAAAAAGGCCCCCCCTCACCCCATTTTGGGGGATAAAAAGGTTTAAAGGGGGCAAAATTTTTTTGCAGGGAATTTTCGGGCCTTTTATTCAATAAAAGGATTTTACGAAACCTATATTGCAGCAGAAACAACTCCATTTAAATTTTAAAAAAATTAAAAAAGTCGGTTTTAGTGAATTCCCGTAAAAGATCCCCAAAGGGGTGAAAAAAATCCTTTTAACAGCCCCATGTCAACATAAGTTTGATCTTTCAGAAATCCCTTTTCCTTTATATAATTTTGTTTTCTTTTAGACTTTGGCAATTAAAATCTTTTTTCTACATTTAAAAAACAGAGGATGTATTTTTTTTTGTATTTAGTTAAGGGAGGGCCCCCCAAAGACTTTTTTGGTGGGCCCCGGGGACTCCCGTCCCAACCAAATGGGGTTTAGTGTGTGGGGGTAAAAGGGTGTTATAAATTTTTAAAGAATTTCCCTTTTTAAGGGAAAAGGGCGACACCCTTTTTAAAAAAATTTTTTTTTTTAAAATTTGGGAAAAAAGGGGGGGGTATTTGAAATTTTAAAATTTTTTTAAAAAAAAAGTTTTTTTTTTTTTTCTTTAAAAAGTCCCTTAGGGCAAATTTTCCATAGGGGACGATCATTGTCCCGTATATCAATCAGTACCTATTAATCGTGCCATTTTTCAACCCCGTGTCTTAAATGTTAAAAAGCAGGGATCGGGTTGGCAAAACAACCCCTTTATGTATTTTTTTTGTATTGGGGTTTTTCCCCAAAAACGGAAAGGGTTAAACAAATTTTTATAAAAAAAACCAAAAAAATATTGCATGTGATATAATTACAATCGTGTCCCCTTTAAAATTTTTGGGTTTGGACCCCTGATTTTTGGGATCTAAATTTCCCCAAACCCGAATCGGGAAAAAACCCAATTAAAGGGGGTTCCCCCAAAGTATAGGGGAAAAACACTCAGACTGTTAGTAAAAAGGGGCGAAATCCCCCTTTTGCCCGTCGGGTCGTTTCCTACTGAAAATTCCCCGGAGAATTTTTCCCAAAGAAAAACATTTTTGCTTTGGGTAGTGCCGAAAAGCCATCATGTGAACTCCCCTAATTACTAGTCTTGATGGGGGTTTTTAAAATCCCGGTAATAACATGTGTTGGAAGCTTATTTGATGCTATGGAGATAAATAACCCCTATAAAAAGTATATCAACCCCATTTGGGGGTGATATAAATGGTTAACCCCCTAGGAGTTAAAATTTCACAAAGCTAGTAATGATCTGTATGGGCACCCCCCGGGAAAATATTCAGCCTAT
>JAODAL010015899.1:0-82351 GCA_025379985.1 Phyllomedusa bahiana
CCGGTAAATAAATTTTTTTGGGAACCCCCCTAAGGACGTTTAAAGAAATTCGTCCAATTGCCTTTTACCCTCCTTGCTCGCAACAAGGCCCTCCCCCCACAAAGCCGGGAGGTCCCCTTTCACCCACTGCCCCAAAACCCAAGCAACCCTGGGTTTTCACGGGAGCATGGGCTTCATAACCGACCCCCCCCCAACCCCCCTTTGTCCGGGGAAAACCGTTTGTGTTTGGGGGTTAAGACCGGTTTTTTTAAAATGGCGCATTTTTGTCCCCTTCCCTCTCCTTCGGCCCCGCGCCTGGGCCCGAGCTAAATTTTTTCCCCCACATTTTTCGCTCACGGGCCCCCCTTTTGAGGTCCTTAACGCAAAAACCCGGTGGGGCCCATAAACCCGGCCCCTCCCAAACCCTCTAAACCCCCAACTCCTTTCATGTCTCGCTACTAAAACCTCTGGTCCTTTAAACTTTCTCTCAAAGGAGGTCCACCCCGCTGTGGCTGATTCCGCTAATGTCCCTTTTTTTTGGTTAAGAAATCCTGGGTATGAGGAAAGGGGCTATAGGGGGAAAGTTTTTTTCCCATTTTTTTGGGAAGGGGGGCGGGGCCCGAGGGGAAAAATCGGGGAGCCGGGGGAGAACATCCTGGACCGCAGCATTTAATTTAAAATTTCCCCCCACCTAAAAAGGAAAGGGGGGGCCCAAGGGGGGGGGGGTTTCTGTCCACGGAAGCCCCCGCACCCTCGTCCCGGTCGCAAGGGGCATCCGTGCCCCGACCCGGGCGCCCCTCCCCCCACCCCCGGGTCCCCGGGGGCCCTTTATCCCTCGGCCCCCTTTTCCCCCTGACTTAAACCCCGGGCCCCGCTCCCGCCCCCCCCCTTTTCGGTCACTGGCGTGCGCCCGGGGCCCCCCTTAGGGGGCGCGCACGCCGGCCCGTCCGAGATTTAAAGGGACAAATGCGCCGGGAATTGGGCCTTGCCCGGCACTGCTCCTATTTTAGCCCAGCCTCTTTCCCAGGGCCTTTGCCAAACTTTTAGTCACATGCCTATTGGGAAAGCGTTTCCCGAAAGCCCTTGTCTTGCCTACCTTTTAAACCCAAAACCCCCCTTTTCTTACGTTTACCGACCACGAACCTTGCCCCCCTGCCCGACCCTTCTGCCCCGTCAAAGTTTACGAATCAAAAGCCCCTGCCCCGACTTTTTTGCCCCGTCCCCCCACTAAAGAGCCGGGAAATGCCGAAAACTGTAACCCCCCCCTACCCCTTGGGGCCGCCCCCGCAAAGGGAAGCCCCCGGGGCCCGTGGGATTGGGCCTTTGGGGGACTCCCGCCGCAGCAAGGGCCAACCCGCTTTTTCCGGGCCCCTGGTTAATACCCGGGGCCCCTTAGACCCCCACTCCCCCGGGTGTGGGCTTAAAGCCATCGCCGCGGTTTGGGCCAGCGGATCCACCTCAAGACCGTAACAAGAAATAATTTCTAATCGCTTCTGTCAAAAGCCTCACAAGTTTCCAGAAATTTTTGATTTCTTGAAAACCCGTTTTTAAAATTTAAATTCTCTACTTTTTGTTGCATTTTGTTTTTTTTTTAAAAGGGTTTTAAGTTCCTTTTAAGACCCATGTCTTTGCGTATAAGAACTGTAAATTTTTTAGTTTTTATATAAAACCCCTGTTTTTAAGAAAGGGGGCTAGTACTTTTCAAAAGCCACCATCAAATATATTCAGTTAGCCTCTAAAAGGTATTGCCTGATTTCTTCACTCTTCTACTACTTTCTATGGCTAGCATGGTAAAAATTTATACTACTATTGTAGTTCATCTGCATTCAGCTGTTTCAGCGTGTTGCCCCTCATCAGTCCAGAGTAGAACTTATTGGCTGTGGTGGTTGAGGTTAACCAGTAAGTTCTACTTTGCAAAGCTCAGTGAATCACATGTGACTTGAGGACTGCTACACAGAGTGTGCTGGAGAGTTCAGCTCCCTTACCATGCAACTTTCTAATATGCAAACACCCAGTGATGTGTAAAAGGCGATTAAAGGGGTTGTCTCATCTCAAAGTTTCATAAGATGAATAAATGAAATAATGCTGCTTTGCTCTGTCAATTCCTGGTTAAGCTGTCTGTAATTAGCATATGAGCTCAGTGTATTCAGACTTCTCTGTTTATTATGTTTATCAGTCTAGATTAGCTAAATTTACTTCTCTGAGGTCCAGAGAAGCTTCTCAGCTAATGTAAACAGTAATTAATCTTTTGTCTGAAAGATCAGATAAAAACAGGCTGTCACTGTCTGGAGTTCTGTGCTGCTGCTACCTGTGTGATGACATCAATCTCTGATATCAGATAGAACAAACAGTAGGGGAGAAAAAAGTACACAGGTCGGTCACTAGGGGAACCAGAGAGAGCCAGCTAGGTGATAAAATCACTTGTAGCTCCTTAACAAAAAAAAATATGAACAAGGCAATATATTTGGAAAAGTCTTCATTTAGTGTTCCCTACATTTTGAAAGCTATTCTTTGTAGCGGGAAGACCCCTTTAAATCCTCACACACTGACATGGTGCTTCTCCCCAATGAGATACATTACCACTTCAGTCATACTGAAGCTGTCAGGAAAATTCACTCAAAAAATGACTTAATCTCCAACTTCGTATCTGGTCAGATCTCACAAATGGCCCCCAGCCTCCAGGAAAGCCCCAATTTACACATTAATTAGCCCAGCAAGACCCATTGTAAATGCCCCTCTATAAAAGCTAGCACAGCAGGAGAGGTTGACCCATCAAAAGGATCCTCTTTTCAATTAATTAACACCTGAGACACATGCTGTCTCAAACCCCAAGCTTCAAAGACTTGAATGAAACCAACCCAGTCGCAGCAGCCCCGATATTTCATAAAGATTTATGAGAGTATCGTGGATCCGAGGTATACTCCATTTTCATATCTTAAAATATGGAACTCTCCGCACACAAAGCCACCACTTCCATGTTTGCATGAGGCCAGGGGACTGAGAAATCGAGAACTAGACTTAGGGAGCACATAAAGGGGTGTCTGCTATCCGGGCATAGCTTAGGTCCAACCAGTTCTGATAACCGGCTCAGTTCTGGGCCAATTCCCTGCCGTGTTATGGTCCATTTTTGTTTTTTCAGTCAGAAATTGCATAGCCAGAATGGGAGGAGTTCATAGGCCGTCCCAGGGATATGTGGGGGAGTGTAGTGGGCTGCCACGTGGGCTGATGTATTACAGATATAAGCAGGAGCCCAGGTGGGCCCAGCCATTGCATTCAGGAGGGGGGGTACCTACATCATTCCAGAAGCATCCATGCAGCGCAGGGCCACATCTGCCCCCTATGTGAGCCCAGCCCCAAACCAAGCCAACCACAGGTAACTGGACACATTTTACTGCCTTTGAATTGTAACCATACTAATATTTGCACCTCTGACTCTTACCTGTATATTATCATCATTTTGTATATATTTGTCTAGTGTGCACTCCAAGGCTAATTAAAGCTATAAACTTTAATCTGAGTTAATCTGTCTTGATCATCTGCCTCACACGAATATTACTCGGTCTATAATATATAGCTACCCCAAGGCTGGTTCCTGGCCTTATTATAAGTCGTAACGGACCGGTCTTATAACCAAATGAGAGAACTGGTGGCAGCTTATTTGTCTGGACGAATAGGGTGTTTTCTCGTCCTCCCTGGGTCTCCTTGTGCCAGTGTGGACAGGGGTCAACGGTAAAACAGTATCTGGCTGACCTTGTGTACCCCTAGGGGGCAGCGCAACGTCACGATACACCCCAAGTCATGCCGTCGACCCTCGAGTGGGCCGGCGGGGCGGGCTTTTTCCTGACAGAAGCTTCTCACCTACGCTGCACTGATGAGGGGCAACACCTTGAAACATCTGCATGTAGTTAAATTACACTGGCATGGCTTGAATTCTTTCACATTACAAGGCTTAGTAAGTCACATGTGACTTGAGGACTGCTACATCCAATAGAGGGCTCGGGAGAGTTCAGCACTCTTCCTATAAGCATTTGTAATATGCAAATAGTCGGTGAGGTGTAAAAGAGATTAAATTCTCACGCACTGACATGGTTCTCCCCAGTGCGATACATTACCACTTCCGAACCTTATATTCTTGACAGTGCTACTTCTGGGTAAAGTATACCTTTAATGTTAATTTAACTTATTCTTTAAAGTGCTCTTTTTCTCTGATATTATATTTCAAATCATTTAATTTTCTTCACACAGCCATAACGATTCATGATAAAATTATGTTAACGGTTAAGCAACCACTAGGAGATGCTCTTGTCACAAAAATTTTATTAAACTGTATGAAAAATCCATGTGCAGCGAGCTTATTCTTGTAGTTTCGGAAAAAAAATTGAAAAAAGTTTCTGTTGCTATTGAAGACTGTAATAGTCTACAAAGGTGTGAAAATGCAGCGAGCATTTTACATTTTTGCAATAATAAACCTGACGATGTGTCTTTATTTACCAAATCACAGAATTCTTCCTCTCCTAAGAATCATTTGGTAACATAATCCTTTGGTAAGCTGCAGAAAAGTATTTAGATCTATATTGAAAATGAATGAAACAAATCTATTGAGGAACTTAAGCAGTTATAAGATTCTATATCTCATCTGATATTTTTTGTGTTAATATTGATTTGACTTATTTGCCATATTTTTGCACTGAAAAACATAAGGGCTTTAGAACAATTGTTTTACATTTACTGGTTTATCATTTCCATGTTGCTTTATTACATTATATCTGACATATTGGGGATATAAAAATTATTTGAAGAACTGATAGTCAAAAAAACTTGAGGGAAAAGAGCCAGGACTCTGTATCACCTAGTGCATGAAGTGTAACTCAGATCCCATTCAACTCAATTAAGACCAAACCAGTTACTACCAGGGCCGTCTTTTCCATTAGGGCCCTATGAGCTCTATTTTAGTCTAGTCTTTGTATGGGTGTAATTGTTTTGGTGATGGTGTTAGGTCTAGGGACGGTGTAGGGTTCTCTTAGTAGGTTCCTGAGTGGGGTCGCCCTTTTTGGGGCGGGTTCTCCGCTGTTGCTTTATAGAGTAGGTAGTAGGGTTTTTTAGGGACATGTTAGTCCCCTTTTATTAGATTATTAATAAAGGTTATTTTTTATCGTATATTTCTTGCCCTAAGATATCGGTGTCTTGTAGTTGTTTATACCCTATGAGCACAGGGCAGATGCCATCCCTGCCGGGTGAAAACAGGAACTCGGTCCGTTGTGTCTCTTAAGCAAGTGGCGCAGGAGGCGTGATACAGCTATCATGACTCCTGTATCTCCTAGGCCGAAAGCCCGTAGGCTTCTAGCCTATAAGATCCTAGGAGCGGCGTCCTGGCGTAGGCGGCGTGATGACGTCACGCTGCTCATGCTGGAAACTAGTTCCCAGAGGGAGGTACCCAGCGTAGAGAGCGTAGAGAGGTGAGTAGCGTTTGTTTTTAATTTTTTGTAATCAGTCAGAGGGGGCGCATTTTAACTACAGGGGGCATATTCGCTACAGGGGGGATATTATCCTACAGGGGGAATATTATCTACAGTTGGCATATTATCCTACAAAGGGCATATTATCTTACTGGGGCCATATTATCTACATGAGGCATATTATTCTACAGGGTCCATATCATCTATAGGGGGCATATTATCTACAGTTATGGAAATAATTACTTGCTCCCTTGCTGATTGTGTAAGTTTGCCCTCTGACAAAGACATGAACAGTCTATAATTTTAAGGGTAGGTTAATTTTAACATTGTCCAAAAAAGTCCAGAAAATCCCATTCTATAAATTATATAAATTGTAGAAAGGCACAAGGCCTTGTGATAGATGGGAGATATGTGCCACCAAAATTCCTGGCTTATTGTGTGGAGAGAAGCCAGATAATTCTGAGTCAGCGGCAAATAGGCCACCAATACGTTTAAAGTAGTTTGGCTCAGCAGCAGCAAGTCTAGGGTCGGCCTATCACTGGAGCAGTCAAAGAGTGGGGTGGGATGATGCTCCCACACCGGGATCCAGGCCGGAGTTTAGGATGGCCTAATGTAAGCCTGGGAGATCAGGTGACTGGGTGTGTTGTTCAGTTCCTTTTAGTAACCAGAGAGTAAACCACCCTTGGCGGCCGGAGGAAGCTCTAAGGTCATTTCAAGTAGCTAGTGGCCTTACACCACGCCGAAGGGTGAAGAGCCCGTGTGGCAATACCGACTGTGGCCTGCGAAGATGTGCCAGGTTAGCGCCTAAACGTGGTGGACACCTGGGTGATGGCTGAAGTAAACCTTTTGTTTTGTTTTTGATTGCTGCTTGGGTTTGTTTAGAAACGAATGCCAAGCCATAAAAACGCACCCTTGTTTTGCACAAATAAAACAGAGGTCCGCTTGCCGTAACCTCCATTGGTGTCTAATCCCCTACAATTGGTCTTCGGATGCGGGCACATCCTGGGCTAGTGCATGTCCTGGCTTAAAGCGGCACGCCCAGAAAAAGACTCAGGCAGAAGTATGGAGGACCTGATAAAACACCTTATAACAGCTAACACCCAGCAGCACAGGCTCATGCAGAGACAGTGAGGGCACAGCATGAGACTAATCAGCTCCTAATCCAGCAGATGGGCCCGGCTTGACTAAGCTACGGGCCAAAGAAACCCTGCTATGCCTGACATGCATAGCCATGATGGGCGACCACGAGCGCGTCGGTCCGTCATAGAGGCGCTCCATAAATGACCCCAGGAGGATATGTGAAAGCCATTCCTCGTAAGTATTCCGAGCGGGTTTGCAGAGCGCCAAGTTTCCTGCTGAACAGTGGTCTGAGGTAGTTGGCACCTATTCTTCACGGGACCCCAGAAAGGCGTACTACGATCTGTCAATACAGGACCCCGGGAGTAGGGAAACTAAAAGCAGAGAAATTCTGGCGCGACTGGCGTAACGGTGACTGTGCGACCAGAGGGTGCTGACTGGGGTACAGCTGGACAAGCCACCCAGGTCCCTCCAAAAGTTTTGACCTCTTGCATCTGGTCCAAAAATGGCTGCAGCCTGACGTATGTACCCCGGCTCAAATGGTGGAGCGGCGTTGTGGCAGACCTGTTTGGCACGCTCTACCCCGGCGTTTCAGTGTTGGGTCGCACAGGGCAACCCCCAGTCCGCGGATGACTTAGTGGACCTAGTGAACGATAACCATTGGTGTGGGTGGGGTGGTGGAAAAAATCTATGGTTGACTCCCGGGCCTCAATCCTCGCCATTTAGGGTTGCCAGGAGTTTGTTCAGAAAGCCAAAGAAAGGGACCCCCGAATTCCCTGGGAGGGGCGCCCCAAGGCAAGGGGTGGACTGGACTCGGCGAGTAGAGCTGTTCCCAGGACATGGTGTTGCTGGAAAGATCATGCCTCCAGGTCACATCGCGGCCCAGTGCACCCTTAACGGGGAACCTATGGAAGTGCTCATGGGAGGCGTAGCTCCATGATTGCCCACTCAGTATGCGGCAATGGCCGTCGAACTCTGACAAGGGGCACCCAGCTCTGCCAAGTGGTGGTAAATGGAACCCAGCCACTTGGACTGCAGGAACTCAGGCGCCTGGTTACGCTCTTGCGGCTCACCTCCCAGCCACGAGTTGGTCCCTGGGGAAAAAATGGGGGTCTTGTGTATACATGGGGTAACCAAACATTACCCGGAAGCCAAAGTCCAACCTGGGGATAGTGTGGTACGGTTCACATCAAGTGGAGTCGAGCCTGGTAATGCATGACCTGATTATTGGCCGGGATTGCCAACTTCTGGGAGCTATGGGCCTCCGTGGAACGCCTAGTAACAGCAGGAGGTGTGGACACCTAACCAGTGCGGCCCCGAGGCATCCCCGATATCCCAAACGGTCTGGATAGGTGAACCCTGAGGAGGATTCTACATCTGAGGTGGCCAACATAACTTAGAGGTGTCAAGGAACATTGGGTCGGCCCAACTGCAGGATGAGACCATACGTGGGTCTCTAATAATGTGGTGGTCATAAACGAGTATCCCAAGAACCATGGCAGATGAGAGGTTCCCCGCTTTAAGCCAAGAATGGGGACCAAGTGAATCGAATAACAAAAAATAGGAGGAGAACTGGTGAACAGAGCTACTGGTGCCAAAAGCATAAAGGCGAAAGGTGATGGACCTGGCACATTCCCATATCCTAGGGGGCCACTTGGGAGCAGATAAAAACTATAGAAAGGATCCACCAGGGTTATACTGGCCAGGGTGGCTACAGGGAAGGTCCGTGATTAACTGTCCATCTTGCCCTGTGTGTCAGATAACATCCCCGGTCCACCCACGCCCAGTCCTCTGATACCGCTCCCTATCATTGAGGTCCCATTTTGACAGGATTGCCATGGATCTGACTAGGGCCGGTAGTAAAGTCAGCTAGGGGCACCAGTATATACCTGGTCATTTTAGACAAAGCCACCAGGTACCGCGAAGGCCGGGCCCCTTCAGGAACATTCGTCAAGTGTATCGCCAGGGAGATGTTTCCACATATTTTCCCGGACATGGAATACCTAAAGAGATCCAGACTGACCTGTGGATCCCTATATGCGAGGTAATGCAGGACCTCTGTAAGGAATTGAAGGTCACCCAGCTACGTACTCCAGTCTACCACCCTCAAACCGATGGACAGTAGAGAGATTTAACAGACCCTAAAAGTCATGTTGAAAAGGGTGGTCGAGAAAGATGGCAGAGACTGGGATTACCGCTGCCCTATTTGCTCTTTCTAATAGGGAAGTGCCCCAAGCTTCTACCGATTCTCCCATTCGAACTAATGTACGGTAGGCATCCCCGGGGCGCTATTAGACACGGCAAGGAGACCTGGGAGAATGGAGCCACTCCCTATAGGAGCATAATAGAGCATGTCGCCAAAAGATGCAGGCGAGGAACGCCACAGGTAATGCCCATTGGAAGGAGCATCTTCGCAAGCTCAGGAGGCCAGTCCAGGGTCTATAATAGGTCGGCCGGGGGGGGGGGGGGGGGGGGGGGGGGGGGGGGGGGGGGGGGGGGGGGGGGTTTCTCAGACATTCAGCCCAGGGGACAGAGTTCTGGTGTTAGTTCCTACGGTAAGAAGCAAAATTTTCGCAAAATGGCAGGGGCCATACGATATAGTGGAAAAGTAGAGAGGTAAACTACCGTGTGCACCAACCGGGCAGTGAGAAAACCTACCAGGTTTCCCCATAAATTTGTTGAAAACCCTGGAAGGATAGAGACGTCACGGAAGCCCCTTGCACTCTGGCCAAAAAACAGTAGTTCTAGGAGGAGGTGAAGAATGCAGAGACCCGGTCGTCTTCCAGAAACAGCAGTGCAAGCAATTGCTGGAACAGAATAGGGATCTGTTCACAGAGTCCCCAGGTCTCACCAAGGTGATAGAACATGAGATGCATTACAGACCACATGCCAGTGTAAGTTTACAGCCATATAGGATTCCTGAAGCCCGCCGAGAGGTTATACGCCAAGAGAGTTACAAAGAATGAAAAAGCCTGGGAGGTGATCGGAGGAATCTAAAGTGGTTGGTCAAGTCCTTATTGTGCTGTGACCCGCAACCGAATGGAGAGTGTGCGTTTTTGTAATGATTACCGAAAATTAAACGAAATATCAAAAGGTAGATGCCTACCCCATGCCCCGGTGGAAGAACTAATAGAGAATTAGTGGCCCTGCCGTACATCACGACCCTAGATCTCACCAAGGGATTACTGGGCAGATTCCCTTGTCTAAGGAGCGAGGGAAGAAAACAGCATTTTCCACACTGAGGGTCATTTCACTATACATCCGGATGCCCATTCGTTTGCAAGGGGCCCCCGCAACTTTTCAGAGGGCGATGGATAGGGTTTTTACGCCCCCACTTGAGATACGCACCGCTTAATCTCGATACATTGTCATCTTCAGTAATGACTGGGGAGAGTCACCTCCCTAAAGTCCAAGCTGTCCCTGGACGCATTAAGGAGGGCGGGCTTCACTAGTCAACCCCAGCAAGTGGTTGGCCATGGGAATGAAGAGGCTCGGTCTTGGGGTACATAGTGGGAAGAGGATGATAAAACCCAATGAATAAAGTTGAGGCCATTCAAGAACTGCCTCTGGCCAGTGCCTAAAAAACAGGTCAGGCATTTTCTGGCGAAATGTGGGGTACTAAGGAGGGTTTATCCCAGGTTTTTCATAGATAGCAGTACCCCTGACCAATTTGACAAAGGGCAAAAGTCAGCCATGATAAAGTGGTCACCAGATGGCTGAGAAGGCATTCCAGGAAGCTAAAAGCATCCTTTGCAAACAGCCAGTGGTAAGGCCCCAGACTTCTCCCGTGGAATTTGTCGAGCAGACGGAACGCATCCGATGTGGGTCGGAGCTTAATGTCCCAAATAGTAAATGGAGAAGAACATTCCCATCACCTTTCTTCAGTAGGAAGTTATCCCCACAGAGCAAAATTATTCGATCATGAGAAGGAGTGGTTTAGCCATCAAGTGGGCCCTGTTCCTCTTCGGTACTATTTGTTAGGGCCAATTTAGATTATGCGGATCATGCCCCTCTCAGGGGCCTAAAAGAGAAAAAGTGGAAAAATGCTCGCGTTCACAGATGGTTTTCTGGCCCTACAAGACTTTCAACTTTGTGGTTGAGCATAGGCAGGGAAATTGCAATGCAATTGCTGATGCCCTCCTCAAGGGTTCATCATGCTTGTTGGCTACAGGTGCCCAGAACCCCGGCTTAGGGCAGAGGGAGGGTATGTAAGAAAGGCACAAGGCCATGTGATAGAATGGGAGTTATGTGGCACCAAAATTCCTGGCTTTGGTGGAGTGAAGGCCAGATAATTTCTGAGTCAGCGGCATTAGCCACCGAGAAACGATATAAACGCTAGTTATGGCTGCAGCAGCAGCAAGTCTGGGTCGGCCTTCACTTGAGCAGTCAAAGAGGGGGTGGGATTGACTGCTCCCACTCCGGGATCCAGGCCGGAAGTTTAGAGGCCTATGTAAGCTGGAATCAGGTGAAGCTGGGTGTGTTGTTCAGTTCCCTTTTAGTTACCAAGAGTTACCACCTTGGAGGCTGAGGGATGCTCTAAGGTCCTTCAAGGACTGTGCCTTACACCACGCCGGAAGGGAGAAAAGAGCCCCTGGGCAATACAGTCTGTGCCAGAGAGAGTGGCCAGGGGTTGCCCTAAAGACAGTGGTGAGACACCTGGGTTGTTGCTGAAGTAAGCCTTTTTGTTTTTTGTTTTTGGTTTGCTGCTCTATGGGTTGTTGAGAAACGGATGCCAACCAAAAAACGCACCGTAGTTTAGCACGAACATATAGACTGTGGTCCTGCTTGCGTAGCCTGCCATTGGGACAATCCCTACCAAAATGTATATAGATTTGCTAGAAGAGAAATAAAGTATTATGTGATCCCTACCAACCATCTAAGAGTTCTGGCAATCAAACAGCCAGTATAGATGGCTCCTAATCAACCTGTTTACCTGCAATAAAGACACCTGTTAGTAAATAATGACCTAAATAAAAGATCCTCCTGTACACAGACGCAATTAATCATCAGACTCTAACCTCTGAAACATGGCATGACTCAAAGAGCTTTCGTAAGGATGTCCAGGTGACAAGAAGTATAGACCAGCACAAAACTGGAATGGCTTCAAAACCCAAAGTAAGACACTGCGTGAGAAGGAGACAATGTTGGGCAATTTAAAAAAAATGGAAGAAATCCAAAATACTATCGATTGGGCACCATGTAAATCTTACCTCGTGGGGTACCCTTGGCATGAGGAAGGTGAACATAACCAAAACCACGAGGGAAACTTTTTTAAATAAAACCAAAGGATGGGACCAAAGTCACCAAGAAAATGTAGGGGGCCCCGCGACCCCCGTGTGGGTCGCGGGCACCCCCCAAATCCGAAGGTCTCCTGCGCGGCCGGTGCCGCAGCCCGACCTCGGGCTGCGGACCTCCGGCGGCCCAGCATTGACTTCCCTCCCACGCTCCTGTGTCCTCCCGGCGCGCGCTCCTGCGGGTTTCCGGGTGCGCGCGCCCCCCCTAGGGCGCGCGCGGCACTACAGGAAAATTTAAAGGGCAGCACGCAGGTAGGGTTCTCACCTGGTGCTTTTTCCAAATTTTAGTTTCTGCCCCTTCCTAGGCACAGGCCGAATCGATAGTGCCTGTGCCTAGAGAGAACGTTCTCAAACTGCCTAGTTCCTTTAAACCGGTTTTCTGTACCTCTCCCTCCGTCCTGTACCACGAATCTTGCCGCCTGTCCTGACCTTCTGCCCGTCCTTACCAGAACCTTTGCCGCCTGCACTGACCTTCTGCCTGTCCCCGACCAACGAGCTTGCTCCACGATTCTGTACCGCACACGCCTCGGCTGCCACCGCAAGCAAGTCACTCAGGGGTAGTGACCTGGTTGTAATCCGCCGCAGCAAGTCCATCCCGCTTGCGGCGGCTCGGGTGAAAACCGGACCTACTTAGATCCACTCCTGGCTGGCTTACCCCATCGCTTCCCGGTTTGGTCCAAAAGGATCCACTCCCCATCTCTGAACAAAAACCATTGGTAACACATTACGCCGTAATGGTTTAAAATCCTGCAGTGCCCGCATGGTCTCCTTGCTCAAGAAAGCACTTGTGCAGGCCCATCTGAAGTTTGCCATTGAACACTTGGATGATTCCTTGAGTGATCGGTAGAAGATGCTGTGGTCAGATGAGACAAAAAATTGAGCTCTTTGGCATTAACTCAACTATATAGAAATGCTGCCTATGACCCAAAGAACACCATCCCCACTGTCAAGCATGGAGGTGAAAACATTATGTTTTGGGGATGTTTCTCTGCTAAAGGCACAGGACTACTTCACTGCATCAATGGGAGAATGGATGGAGCCATGTACTGTAAAATCTTGATTCACAACCTCCTTCCCTTCGCCAGGACATTAAAAGTGGGTCGGGGATGGGTCTTCCAGCAAGACAATGAACCAAAACATACAGTCAATGCAACAAAGGAGTGGCTCAAAAAGAAGCACATTAATGTCATGGATTGGCCTAGCCAGTCTCCAGACCTTAATCCCATAGAAAATTTATGGAGGGAGCTGAAGCTCCGAGCTGCCAAGCGACAGCCTGAAAATCTTAACGGTTTAGAGATGATCTGCAAAATTCCTCCTTACGTGTGCACAAACCTCATTATCAACTACGAAAAATGTCTGACTGCTGTGCTTGCCAACAAAGTTTTGCCACCAAGTATTGTCTTGCCTGCCAGAGAGATCAAATACTTATTTCTCACTGCAAAATGCAAATAAATTTATATAATTTATACAATGTGATTTTCTGGATTTTATTTTGAATATTCTATCTCTCAATGTTAAAATTAGCCTACCCTTAAAATCACAGATTGTTCATATCTTTGTCAGTGGGCAAACTTATACAATCAGCAATGGATCAAATAATTATTTCCTTCACTGTACAAGGTGCATATTATCCTACATGGACCATATTATCTACAGGTGGCATATTATCCTTAAGCGCGCATTTATTATCCTACAGGGGACATATTATAGCCTCCGGAGTGAGGTACCCAGTGGGGGAGAGTGGAGAGATTAGTAACATTTTTCTTTTAAAAAACTGTAACCTTTCAAAGGGGCTGCATTTTATCTACAGGGGGCATATTATCCTATAATGGGCATATTATCTACAGGGAGCATATTATCTACAGGGGCCATATTATCCTACATGGGGCATATTATCTACAGGGGGCATATTATTCTGCAGGGGCCATATTATCTACAGGGGTCATATTATCTATAGGAGGCATATTATCCTATAGTGGACATATTATCTACAGGGAACATACTGTATTATCCTACAGGGGGGCCTATTATCTATAGGGGCCATATTATCTTACAGGGGGCATATTATCCTACAGGCAGCATATTATCTACTAGGGGCATATTATCTACAGGGGACATATTATCTACAGAGGACATATTATCTTACAGGGGCCATATTATCCTAGAGGGGACAAATTATCTACAGTGGGCATATTATCCTATGGGAACCATATTATAATACAGGGGGCATATTATCCTATAGGGACCATAGTATCCAACAGGGGGTATATTATCCTACAGATGCCATGTCCTACAGGGTGCATATGATCTACAGGGACCATATGATCCTACAGAGAATATATTATCTACAGGGGGCATATTATCTACAGGGGACATATTATCTTACAGGGGACATATTATCCCATAGGGGCCATATTATCCTAAAGGGGAAAAATTATCTACAGTGGGCATATTATCCTATAGGGACCATACTTTTCTTCAGCAGGCCTATTATCCTGTATGGACGATATTATTATACAGGGGGCATTTTATCTACAGTGGGTATATAATCCTACAGAGTGCATATTATCCTACAGGGGGCATATTATCTACATGGGCCATATTATTCTACAATGGACATATTAACTACAGAGGACATATTCTACAGGGGGCATATGATCTACAGATGCCATATTATCCAACAGGGAGTATGTTATCTGCAGGGGACATATCTAAACAGGGCATATTATCTACAGGGTGCATATTATCCTATAGGGGTGATATTATTTACAGATGGCATATGATCTACAGGGGGCATATTATCTGCAGGGACCATATTTACCTACAGGGGGCATATTTACCTACAGGGAGTAATATATACTGTAGCTACAGACAGAATATTTACCTACAGAAGGCTATACACCTACATGAGGTATATATACCTACAGGAGGAGGTATACCTACCTACCCAAAGGGGGCTGTATACCTAGAGGAGGCTCTATACTTACTTACAGCGGCTGAATACCTACCTTACAACCTACCTACAGGGGGCACATATAGCTACCTATCTACAGGGAGAATACATATCTATCTACAGGGAGCTACATTACCTACCTAAAGTGAGAAGTCTTAAGATGTTTGTGTGTTAAATGCTCCAGGAATTAGTTGTGTATGGGAGAAGTTGTAAAAACAGTCTGGAGAAGATGGAGAAGAATAGAGAAAAAGAACAACTCAGAGAAGACGTCTCCTGTGAGTCACTGGATGTCAGGTGTTATTTTGCGTTTGTGTTGGATCAGTGCTGTAGTCACTGTCATGTGGTGGTGACCTGAGCTCGTGTCTGACCACTATGTGGTCTCTATATGGCGGTGTTGAAGGATATAAGTTAATGTATATATTTGTTCCTGTGCGTGGTTGTGTTGGATGGGGGGCCTTTTGCACTACTGTAGACAGCGTCCCATAATGCTGTTAAGATGACCCTGGATACTACTCATATTACTAGATATTGAGTCCTAGCTTTCGTCCCTTGACCTTATTTGAATATATTTCAATTGCAATGGAGTTACTATAGCGTATAAGTCTCCTCACACCTACATCACCTATTCGAACAACACTACTCAGGACTTTCAGCCATCCACCACTGTGCTACACATCCACTGACACTACTAATCATCCAAGTGAGAAAGAGAAAGAAAAAGAGAAAGAGAGACAGCGAGAGTTAAGGCACACATGCAATGTGCATACTTGTAAATTATGCTTTAAAGTAAATATGTCACCAATTTTTTCATAATAAATTGTATAATATTTTTTCAAATTGTTTTTGTTTCCTTTACTTTTTTGACGATCTGATGTTAGTTACATAGTTTCATAGTTTGTAAGGCTGAAAACAGAAAGACGTCCATCCAGTTCAGTCTATTTTGCTAAAGTGTTGATCCAGAGGAAGGCAAAAACCCCCATGAGGTAGAACCCAATTGTCCTCATTTTAGGTAAAGAATTCCTTCCTGACTCCAATCTGGCAATCAGAATAAATCTCTGGATCAATGACCCTTTTCCAGGATCCTAGTCACTATAACTTGTTATACTATTACACTCTAGAAATGCATTTAGACCCTTTTTGAACCCTGTAATTGAATTCACCATGACAAGTTCCTCTGCTCTTACAGTTAAAAATCCCTTTCTATGTTTATGTAGAAACTTTCTTTCCTCAAGACATAGAGAATGCCCCCTTGTTCTGGAAACAGTCCTGTGTATAAATAGATCTTGTCCTTTAACCCCTTAAGCCGAATGCCTGAAAAGTAGTTAAAGGGGTTTTGCCACGATGTAATGTTGACGTGGGATCCTGCAAAATGGGTATTTAATCCCTTTTCTAAATATTTGTGATTACAAAAACTGAAGCCTCTGAGAGCTACAGCCTTAATCAGATGCCCTTAGTTTCCTAAAAGTTTACATTAGACACGATCAGGACACTGACAGGAGCTGATCTGGCCGTGCTTGCCTGTTTGCACTTCTTATCTGATGAAAGGGAACATGAAGGAGCTTGCAAGGGGCTGGGTAGAAAATTGCAGTGTATGAAGCTGTCTGCTGTATAGAGAATCCACTGGTTGTAATGTTATTATTTGAGTAAACATTAGAGACGCTCCATGCTTCCTGGCTCTGCTCAACCCTCTCTCTCTCAAAGCCGTTCATGCTTTGTTTATCTTCTCTCCTGAGCAGATAAGAGGTAAGGAACTTCACTTCTTGGCAAAACCCCTTTAATAACCAGAACATTCTTTTAGTTTTTGCCTCCTTGCATTTCAACAGTTGTAACTTTTTTATTTTTTCAATGACACAGTTGTATGAGGCCTCGTTTTATTCAAGATGAGTTGTACTTTATGGTGGAATAGTTTAAGTTCACTTATAAATAATTGCAGAATTTTTGAATTTTTTTTACATTTTTTTTGTTTTATTACATCATTTGCATTTCACACTTAATAACTTGTTAATTCTACAGGTTATTACGGTTGTATGGATACCTAATATGTGTAGGGTTCTTTTGTGTGTAATGTATGCACAATTATTTTTTATTAAATATTTATTTTTATTTTATTATTTACTTTTTTTTTATTTTTTTTTACACTTTTTATGTTTTGTGCTTTTTTTTTTAAAATCCCATGAAGGGAGAACTGTGTTACTTTTTTTTTTTTTTTTTTACACTTAGTAATGTATTAGCATATTCATATATGCTTATACATTGTGATCTGTTTCAGTCTGACACAGGCAGTGATCAGGGCATCTCTCAGTCTGCCCTGATCGTTGGCATCTTACACAGACAGCCCTGGGGCTACTCTAGGTCCCCAGGGCTGTCTGTGCAGCCGTTCCCCGGGCTCTGTCAGGTGACCGGGTGTCCCGAGCACCCGACAGAGCAGGAAAACCCTTTGATTGCGCTGCAGTGACAAACCGGTAATCAAAGGGTTAAAGCACCAGGGAGCGGAGGTTTCCCCCACTCCCAAGTGCTTGTCGGAGCTGTTCTAGGAACAGGGTCATGTATTACAGCCCCCACCCCAACACTGCTGCTGCACCAGGCGCCGCAAACTCCGATGTCTACAGTGACGCTGCAGATGAACGACCTGCACCAGTCGACGTCATAAGACTGTGGGGGTTCGTTAAGGAGTTAATATATTTGGACATATTTATTATGTTCCCACGAAGCCGTCTTTTCTCTCAACTAAATAACCCCAATTTTGCTAATCTCTCTGGGTATGGCAGTCCACCCAGTCCTTTATTATTTTTGTTGCCCACCTGTGTACTTGTTCAAGCTCTACAATGTCTTTCCTGTGAAATGGTACCCAAAACTGTACACAATATTCTATGTGTGGTCTAACCAGTGACTTGTATAATGGGAGAATAATGTTCTCATTATGTGCATTTAAGCCCATTTTAATACACCCCTTAATCCTGTTTGCATTGGCAGCTGCTGTCTGACACTGGCTGCTACAATTAAATTTACTGTCAACCAGGATTCCCAAATCCTTCTCCATGTCACTATTTCCCAGCATTTTTCCGTTTAACATATAATTATGGAATGGATTTTTCCTCCCCATGTGCATAACTTTGCACTTATCTGTGTTAAACCTCATCTGCCATTTCTCTGCCCAGACCTCCACCTTATCCAGATCCCTTTGTAATAAAACATTATCCTCTGTTGTGTTGATTACTTTACCAAGCTTAGTATCATCTGCAAAGATCAATATTCTACTGCAGTCCATGTGTAAGATCATTAATGAAAATATTAAAGAGGATAGGACCCACTTAACCCTCTGGTACCCCACTAGCAACAGGGATCCAGTCTAAGTATGTACCATTAATCCCCACCCTTTTTTTTATATCACTGAGACAGTTACTTACCCACTTGCAAACATTTCCCCCAGTTCAAGCATTCTCATTTTACTTACCATATTTTTATGTGGCACAGTATCAAATGCTTTAGAAAAATCTAGATATATAACATCCAATGCCTCCCCACAATCCAGTCTAGAACTAACTACCTCATAGAAGCTGATGAGATTAGTTTAAAAAGACGGATCCTTCATAAACCCAGGCTGTAATGGAATTATACATTTATTTTCAGTGAGGTACTCCAGGATAGCTTCTTAGAAAACCTTCAAACATTTTAACAGAGGTTAAACTTACTGGCCTATAGTTTCCAGGATCACTTTTTTCCCCTTTTTGAATATTGGCACCACATGTGCTATGTGCCCATCCTTTGGGACATACCATGTTATTATACAGTCCATAAATATTAAGAATAGGGGCCTATCTGTGAGGGTTCGGTGGATTCGCTGGACCACCGCAAGCGATGATAGTTAAGCCACGCCAGGGAGCGGAGTCTAAGTAGCCCCCGGTATTCACCAGAGCCCGCCGCAAAGCGGGATGGACTTGCTGCGACGTGAGGCTACCAGGTCGCTACCCCTGACGTGACTCGCTTGCGATGGCGGCCGGGGTACTGTGCGGTACAGAATCGTAATCCAGAGGCGTAGTCGGGGACAGGCAGACGGTCAGGACGGGCGGCAGAGGTTCGTGGTCAGAGACGGGCAGAAGGTCAGGGCAGGCGGCAAACAGGCAAGGTCAGGAAACGCAGCGGAACGGACTGGTACACGGGTAATCAGACAGGACTTCCAACACTCTAGACTCACTAAAAGCACACCAACAAACTGGCAGAGTGTGCTGGGGGCGTATTCCTTATATAGGACCAGCGGTCGTCAATAACTAATTAACGGTGCACTGACCCTTTAAATCCAGCCCAGCCGTTGTGCGCCCTAAGCAGCGGGTACGAGCGTGGCGGCCGGGACAGGCAGGAGCAGCGTTCACAGGAGCGTGGATGGGTAAGTGAGCCGGCGCCAGGGACTGGGCAGCTGGGGCATGGTCGCGTGGAGCCGCGGCACCCACGCCGGACGCCCTGCGGGCAGGAGGGCGGCCACGGGGCATCGCGGCACCCGCGCCAACCCCCATGACACTATCTATGACATTACTTAACTCCCTTAGGACATGAGGGTGTAAACCATCAGACACTGGTGATTTGTCTATTTTAATCTTCTTAAGACTGAGCTGAACTTCTTCCTGGATTAGGCAAGAAACATTTAAGGTAGAGTTTACCTCATCCCTCTGCTCGTCAACAGGAAGGTTATCTTCAGTGGTAAAGACAGTGGAGCAAAAATTGTTTAATAGGTTTACTTTCTTCTCATCGCCCTACACAATATCTCCCTCACTACTTTTCAAAAAGCCAACATTTTCTGTTTTAATCTTTTTACTATTTATATTTTTAAAACATATTTTGGGGTTAGTTTTACTTTCTATGGTAATATGTATTTCTATCTTCAACTTTCTTGCCTTCATTATTATTTTACATATTTTATTTTTTGGTGCCGCTTCACTGCCCTCCTGTTTTAGTATCTGAAACGCTTTCTTTTTGTTATTTATTGCCTCATTTATATTTCTGTTGATCTACATTGGGTTTTTCCTGTTTCTAATTCTTTTATTACCATAAGGTATGTACCTCTCACAGTGGGCGCTTAAGATGTTTTTAAAGATCTCCCACTTATTTTTTGTTCTGTTATTTTTAACCCCTTACCGCCGGAGCCAGTTTTGGCCTCTCTGACAAAGCCCCATTTTTTAAATCTGGCATGTGTCACTTTATGTGAGAATAACTTTTTGACACTTTAACCTATCCAAGTGATTCAGAGACTGCTTTCTCATGACACATTGTGCTTTAAGATAGTAAGACATTTTGGTCAAAAAAATGCTTGTTTATTTGTGAAAAATATCTAAGTATCATGAAAAATGTTAAAAATCTACCAATTTCAAACTTCAAAAATGTCTGTGTGTAAGACAGTTATTCCACTCAAAATAGTTTATAGCTAGCATCTACCATAAGTCTACTGTAGGCTGGCATAATTTTTTTAAATGTCTTTTTTTTTTTACGACATTAGGGGGCTTAGAAATTTAGTAGTAATTTTCAAATTTTCAAGAAAATTTGAAAGATACATTTTTTAGGGACCAGTCCAGTTGTAACGTGACTTTGATTGGCCTGTATGTTAGATACCCCCATAAATGACTTAATCTAAGAAACTATACCCCTTAAAGTATTCAAAACACCCATTAGGTGTTTCACAGGAATTAAATCAAAGTGGAGGTGAAATTAAAAAATTTCCCTTTTTTTGCAGATTTTCAATTTTTATCCATTATTCACAAGTAGTGTTGAGCGATTATTATCGACAAAGTTGAAATCGGCACAGTTTTTATGGTGATCAGATTTTTTAGATCATGCGATAATTTAGGTTAAAATCTGTGCATCATCTATTAAGATTGCGCCATTTTCGGCGCTTCCTGTCATTTTGGCGGCCAGCAAATCAGCTTACAGAATAGAGCAGGGTGAGATGTGTGTGCGACGCCATGACTGGGATGTGTACAGTTGCGACTGGTTGGAAAAATCACATGACCTCGTTTTACATAGAACAGCGTTTCCTGTTCAGCCTCAGTGTCTCTCTAGCGTTCAGAGCAGAATGGACGTTGCGCTCTGCTTGGTCAACAGCTCAGCGAAATTATTATATTTCTTCAAGTGAAACCTTTGATTGCTGTGATACTTCAAATTTAGTTAGATTAGAGATTGGAAGATTTTATGGTAGTTTAGGTAAGAAAATTTTAAAGCAGCATCTACCGCTGTAATGTCACGGGGGGAGTGGAGGGAGGGGACACTGTGGGCCGATCCCAGACAAGTCTATAAAGAATACTGAAATAAAGTTCACCAAGACTTAGTGTAGACATTGCACTGCTAATAGCTTTATTATTACAGTTTTTATTGAAATATTTCCTGGGATATTGGGCTGCCTGAACTGATAGAATTACACGTTCTTTTCTAGAAACTGCAGGTCTCTTTGTTAGGTGCATAAACTCCACTTTTATTATCAGTTATACATTTTCATATAGGTGTTCATTTTTCAATTTTGCCCATTCCACCTTTGTTGATATATCACACCCTGCACTTAAAATTTGAATCCAGCAATTATTATAGTCACCACAGGTGAATGAAAGGGTCAAAAATATCTTGTTATTATACGAATACATAAACAGATTCGTGTTTTTGGACTTTGGGCGCACTACAGCTTTGTTCATTGAGGCCAGTCGGCATTAATCTGAATCTCCAAATGCAATTTTATAGTCACCACAGGTGAATTTGAAAGGTGCCAAAATTTATCTTGTATTATACGAATACATAACAGATACGTGTTTTTGACTTTGGCGCACTGCGCTTTGTTCATTGAGGAGCTTTGCACTGTAAATTGAAATCCAGCAATTTTATAGTCACCACAGGGTGAACTGAAAAAAAGGGGAGCCAAAATATCTTGTATTATACGAAATAGACTGCCTCTATAAAGAATACTGGATAAAAGTTCACACAAGACTTAGTGTAAAACTTTTTGCAATAGCTTTATTATTAAACAGTTTTCTATTGAAATATTTCCTGGATATTGGGCAGCCTGAACTTATAGGATACACATCTTTTCTAGTAACTAAGGTCTCTATGTTAGGTGCAAAACTCCACTTTTCTTTATCAGTATACATTTCAGATAGGTGTTCATTTTCAATTTTGCCCATTCCACCTTTGTTGATATATCCACCTTTGTATTAATTTGAATCCAGCAATGTCAAGCACAAGTGATTAGGTGCCAAACATACCTTGGACTATCCGAATAAATTTCAGATAAGTGTTTTTTGACTTTGGCGCAACTACAGCTTTGTCTTTGAGGCACCTGGCACTTAAATTGTGAATTACTGCAATTTTTTACGTCACCACAGGTGATTGATAGGTGCCAAAAAAAATACCTTTTATTATCCGAATACATTTCAGATATGTGTGTTTTTTCACTTTTGCCCAAGTCCAGATTTATTGATAGAGCCACTTGCATTTAATTTGAATCCAGCAATTGTGTAGTTACCACAGGTGAATTGACAGGTGCCAAAAATACCTTTTATTATCGAATACCACTTACAGATAAGTGTTTTTTGACTTTGAGTGCATCTTACTGCTTGTTCATTGAGGCACCTTGCCATTAAATGTGAAGTACTGCAAATTTTTTATGTCACCACAGGTGAATTATAGGTGCCAAAAATACCCTTTTAATTATCCGAATACATTTCAGATTACGTGTTTTTTCACTTTGGCGCAGGCCAGCTTTGTTGATAGATCTTTACTTTGCAGTTAAATTTGAATGACAGCAATTTTGTAGTCAGCCACAGGTGAATTGTATAGGTGCCAAAATACTTTTATTATCCGAATACATTACAGGATACGGTGGTTTTTGCACTTTTGCCCAGTTCCAGATTTGTGATAGAGCCACCTTGCAGTTAATTTGAATCCAGCAATTTGTGTAGTTACACAGTGTGAATTGATAGGTGCAAAAAATACCTTTTATTATCCGGATTAAATTTCAAGATACTTTGGCGGCAGGCCAGCTTTGTTGACTTGATAGATCTACTTTGCAGTTATATTTGAATCCAGCAATTTTGTTTTGAGTTGAGGGGATTTGTGAATAGCTGTGATTGCCGTCTTTTAATTAAGAGACTTTCCAAAACTCTTCCATACCTTCTTCAATTTGTATATTTCTGTACATGGAGCGAAATTCAGGTGGTAAGCGGAGCAAAGAGGGGTTAAGGGAGCATGGATGGGTAGAGGTTACGAGAGAAGGTGCTCCTTCCAGTGCTGGCGACAAACACGCATGCCAGTTGGATCATCACGTTGCAGGGCGACCGTCTGGCTGTCATCGCTGGGTCAGGGGCCCTGTGAATCTCAGTAACGAACAGCGTCGCCAATCATGTCCTTCAGTGGTTAATGCAACTGCATCCAGTAGTCTTACCTCCCTCATCCTCCCAGTTCACGGCCACAAAGTGTATCAGCATCACCAGCATCCTAGCCACATGAAGCAGCTAAATGTCAACACGTGTACCCACCACTGTGGACTAATCCTTTTTCTGAAGACCTCTTTGATGACAAATGCGGTTTGATGATTGTTGGGGGTCAGAAGGCATGTTAAAAGATCAAGGGCCAAGAGGGATGCATCAGAGGAGGAGGAAAGGAAGCGGGTCAACGGCCAAAAAATCCCGGGCGGTCCGGCAATGCCTTGCAGTCCCTCTTGCTTGTAGCCTGCATCTCCTGGAAGCAGAATGTCAGGACGACGAAGGTACTGTGTTGATTGTTGATGATGACGACATGCGGATCCAACGTGGTATTTTCAGCAGAATTTGCTTGCGAGCGCTTCATCACTGGACGAGGGAGGAGCGATGCGGTTGTGGTCCAGTAGGGTTCCGCCTCTATAAAGGGAGAGGGGCGGTCGCAGAAAGTCCGGCTGATTTGATTCCGCCATCACGGTTCAGCGAAACCCCACTCTTGCTTATCGCCGTCAAAAGGTCCAGGACCTCTCAAAGCCTGGGCCTTCTTTGACCATAGCCTCTGATTTCACCCAGCGATTGTCTTATGCCGCTTTGCCGTAAATGAATAAGAGAGGCAAGAACTTAGGTGGTTAACCACCACCAAACATGTCTAGTTCACATGCAGGGAATGCTAATGATTAGTAATGGGAGGCAACCCTGGCCAAAAAAGGCCAAAACCGACGCGGGGGCCTCCAACCACGTGTCACATCCTCTGTCTCGCTCCCTCCCCCACCACCAAGCATTCCTCAGCTGCTCCATGTCTCTCAGAGTCATGATCAGGATTCAGCCTCCGCTTCAGCTCACCGTTCGCCAAGTACCACCAGCCGACACCAGAGACCCATCCTACCCCTTCTTCCTTCCACCAGTTTGACGTCCTTGCACGCAGTACAGCGAGACAGGTTCTAGCAGCTGCCCTTCTGTCTTCCAGGTTTGGGAGCAGAAGAAAACACTTTAACCAAGCCCATCCAAGCCAAAAGCCTAAGTGTTGGCATATGCCAGGCTTTTGGACTTGAAAATGTTGCCTTTCGTCTGGTGACACCAGATGGGTTCCGCCACATCATGGCCCTTGCTGCCCCAATACCAGTGCCGTGCAGGCATTTCTTTGCCAGAAATAGACGTCCTGCCATGGCCAGCACACAGTGTCATTCTAAAAATTTCAAGGCGCGTTTGTATGCTTCTGTTGGCCGGAAAAGTCCATCTGAACACCGACACATGGACTAGTAAAGCCGCGGCAGGCCGCTATATTCACGGTGAAAGCTCACTGGGTGAGGTGGGTGGATGTCGGGTGTCTATGGGGTGAACACGGTGGCTCTCTAAGGCTCGGCGCACCTCTTCAAAACCGCAGGGATGTGCAGGGTTCTTTCCCCCAAGGTCCTATGGTGGGCATCACGTGCACATAGAAAAACCAGGCCGGTGTTGAACTAATCTGTCATTGGTGACCATACACACACAGGTAGGAGCTGTGGACGGCTCTCCGCAACGAGACGAGCGATGGGCTGGGTTGCAAAGATAACCTTGTGCCAGGCATGGTGGTGTGAGAATAACGGGCGAAATCTGCTGGCCGCCCTTAAGATCGGTAGGCTGGAGCACATACCTTGCTGGACTTGTCATGAACCTTGTAGTCCAGAAATTTCTAAAGAGCTACCCGGGTTGGACTGCCTGCTGAGGAAGGCTCAAGTCTATGGTTCGCACTTCCGCCGTTCGCACCCTGCTTCGTCTCCGCCTGGTCTGCGTTGCAGCTTCAGACGGCCTCCCGTCTACCGTTATCATTGTTTGACATGGCAACACGCTGGAATTTCACCCTCCACATGCTCCAGGGATTGTGGCAGCAGCGCAATTTGCCATTACGCTAGTACGATGTACTGACACAATTGGCGATGACAAGCAGCGAGTGCGGACCTCGGGGTGTTGAGCCCCGAGAGTGGGAGGCAGGTGAAAGAGCTCTGCACCATCCTTGCCAGTTGTTGAAGAGAAGCCACCAAAAATGGTCTCAGTGCGGACAATGCCCATGTCAGCATGAGCATTGTGGTGATGGTAGGTGTGGAACGATCGTTGGAACATTTCTGGAAACAACAGGTTCCCGCGGCCGACGGTGGAGGTGACGGACACAGATGCGGACTCGGAGCCTTTACTCTCGTCAAATCCACAAGGCCCGACAGTTTCACCAAATTTCATCGGTCTTCATTAGGCAGTGGTTCGGGGTCCAGAGCTAGTGCAATGGTGGCGCATCAGCTCTCAGGACGGTGATCATTCAGGCAAGTCAGGGCTGTGTTGAATCTGTGCCGGGGGGTGGGGGGAAGGCAGCGGAGGAGGAGGAGGCCATTCCTAGACACCGATGTTACCGACCGTCCCTGCCTTGGAAAGAGGTTGGCGCGAATTTGATGGCGGAGCGAGGGAGTTGAGGTCGATCAGTTTGCTAGTGTCCCCTCGACCCAGGGCTTGGGAAGCAAGCTCCATCTCTCACATGAGATGCTTGGGATTGCTCATTTCCTCCAACATGATCCTCGCATTAAGGCCATCAAAATGAACAACAGTTACTGGATGGCCACCCTCCTGGATCACCGGTTCAAAACATATATCAGCACTTTCCTTCCACCCACCCAAATAGAGAGTAAATGCAGGAAATGGAGACCTTGCTGATTGATCTAATGGAGAACATCTGTTGCGTATGCTTCACGTTCCCCAAATGTCACGGCTGGAAAAAAACATCAGCGGACGTGACAGCAGTAGGTGCCATGTAGGCGTATGCGGCAGCAGCAGGCAAGGTGGCAGGAGCCTAGATGGGTGTCCTCTGCAATCTTTGTTTACCACCTCACAACGCAGGCAATGCAGGCACACATCCAACACACAGAGATCAGCTTAAAGATCATGGTGCAAGACTATCTGCGTTCTCAACACGATGTTTTTGTATGTGTTCCGGGACCAATAGAATTCTGGGTATCAAAAATGGACGATATTCCAAGGCCGAGCTGGCTCTTCAAGCCATTGAGGTGTTGTCCTGCACAGCAGCCAGCGTAATATCTGAGCGGACTTTCAGCACAGCTGGTGGGAGTCAAATTACAGTCAAAATCCACATCCAGCTTTCCACAGCAGATAATGTGGATCGTTGACTTTCTTCAAGATGAATCAGGCATTGGATCTCGGATGATGTTGTGCACCAATTGCCGAGGTCACCGTTTAGTTGCCGGTATAATTCACATTCCTATTCAAACAGAATGGTCCTCATGAAAAGTTTTTTTTAAAATTTTAATTTATTACTGCAATTTTTATTCTCTTTTCCCAACAGTTCATTTTGCTGGTTTTGCTGTGAGGAGACTGTGAAAGACAGCAAGGTTTTATGACAACACCATATTCCATTTACTCACTTTATCTTAAGAAGTTTTCGCATTGTCAATGGTTTTGAGGTCATGTTTCTGTGAGAAAACAGCTATAATTAGGGTTTTTTGGGAAAACAGAAATGTGGCTTTTTAAGTGGCTTTTCTCCCTCACGTTTTTTAAATAGTGGCTGAGAAGTCATATTTAAAATTTTTTTTGGGGTCATGTAGCGTGAAAAAACAGCAATAATCATGTCCTTTGGAACAGAAATGTGGATTCTAAGGGGCATTTCTCCCTCACAATTTTTAACAGTGGCTGAGAAGTCATTTTATAATTTTTTTTTGGGTCATGCTGCTTTGAAATGCAGCTATACTACAGGTCCTATTATAAAAAAAAATTGTTTCTAACAGACATTTGTTCTTCACAATTTGTAAAGGGAGGGGCTCAAGGGTGATGGTGCTGTCAGAAACAGGAATAGGTAGGACACTTTAATGTACACATATTGCAAAATGACGTGTTTTTGCAAGATCTTTAACGTAGCTATCAATCCCTGTATTGAGACAACCATTTTATACAATTTAAAAAAAAAGAAACAAAAACATGGTGGCACTCCATCCTATTTTAAAAATGTGCTTTCTAGAATTAAAGTACTAAAAAACGTGCATGTACAAAATAGCTGTTAAAAAAATCCTCTGAATTGTACAAGGGAGGTACAGAAAACTTGACCAGATGTAGGTTATTCAGAGGACATGGAGTATTGGAGCACGGACAGAGAACAAAGTACAGAGACAATTTCCTCCAGCACGTTGAGTAAAATGAGAAAAAGAATGCCAGAAAAAGGGGACCTGGGTGGAACAGGAGCGTTAACCATCAGTATTTCCAAGTGAAGCTCAATGGTCCGCACTCATATGGAGGGGCAAGTGCTAACCCCGGTCTTGACTGTGTACTGAGGAAGGCTGGAGTTCTCACACTTTCCGCTTCCGCACTCTGCTTCAGCACGACAGTTTTTTGTTGCTGCGTCATCAGGGCATTTTAACCTGCGTGTTAATAGATGACAGGACGCCAGCCTGGGCTTTCACCGCACCCACTGTAATCCGGCCCTGGGTCATCTGTGGCACAGGACAGTTAAGTCAATGCCATTTCAACTAAAATGTGGTTGAAAAAACTCCTTTTTCCGGCACTTTTAATCTGTGGGGCAGACAGGTTTAAGGGTCATGCTGCGGTCCAGGACAGGGTTTGTCAATGTAAAAGTTCAACTAAATGGTGGTTCAAAGACTTTTTTCTTCCGGCACTTTTTAATCTGTGGGTCATGCAGGTTTTTTAGGTCATGCTGCGTTCCAGACAGGGATATTCAATGTCCAGTTCAAGTAAAATGATGGTTCAAATAATACTGCCTTCTGGCACTTTTTAATTTGTGGGTGATGCAGAGGTTTAAGGGTCATGCTGTGGTACAGACAGGGATAGTGAATGGTGTGTGACTTTTACTCTGTGGCTTTTATAGCCTAAGTGTTGTGCCTAAGATATAGCACGTATCCATTTGACTGTTGTGGTTGTTAATTCCAGCTTCTCCAGCCCTGTTTGGGTGTAAGAATGAAGGTGTTGTTGCTCTCCCATAGACTTTAATGGTCATCGCTCATAATCGACTGCTCACTATCGAAAAACCTTATCGATGGTGGCTGATTATCGACTATCACCCGATGTCGATAGCCAATGTAATCGCTCAACACTAGTGAGAACAGTCAAGGACAATCCACAGACCACCTCCAAAGAGCTGCAGCATCATCTTGCTGCAGATGGTGTCACTGTGCATCGGTCAACAATATAGCACACTTTGCACAAGGAGAAGCTGTATGGGAGAGTGATGCGAAAGAAGCCGTTTCTGAAAGCACGCCACAAACAGAGTCGCCTGAGGTATGCAAAAGCACATTTGGACAAGCCAGCTTCATTTTGGAAGAAAGTCCTGTGGACTGATGATACAAAGAGTGAGTTGTTTGGTCATACAACAATGTGTTTTGCAGGGCATCCCAATAACCCCGCATTCCCAGAAATACACTTGCTACCCACTGTAAAATTTGGTGGAGGTTCCATCATGCTTTGGGACTGTGTGGCCAATGCCGGCACCGGGAATCTTGTTGAGGGTCGCATGGATTCATAGTTTCATAGTTTCATAGTTTGTAAAGCCGAAAAAAGATGAGACGTCCATCCAGTTCAGCCTGTTGTGCTAAGGTGTTGATCCAGAGGAAGACAAAAAAAGACAATGAGGTAGAAGCCAATTGTCCTCATTTTAGGGAAAAATTCCTTCCCGACTCCAATCTGGCAATCGGAAAAATCCCTGGATCAATGACCCCTCTCCAGAATCCTAGACACTATAACTTGTTATATTATTATGCTCCAGATATGCATCCAAACCCTTTTTTTGAACTCTGTTAGTGAATTCACCATGACAAGTTCCTCTGGCAGAGAGTTCCACAGTCTCACTGCTCTTACAGTAAAGAATCCCTTTCTATGTTTATGTAGAAACTTTCGTTCCTCAAGACGTAGAGGATGCCCCCTTGTTCTAGATACAGTCCTAGGTATAAATAAATCTTGGGAGAGATCTCTATATTGACCTTTGATGTATTTAAACATATTTATTATGTCCCCCCGAAGCCGTCTTTTCTCTAAACTAAATAACCCTAATCTTACTAATCTTTCTGGGTACTATAGTCCACCAAGTCCTTTTATTATTTTTGTTGCCCGCCTTTGTACATGTTCAAGCTCTACAATGTCTTTCCTGTGCACTGGTATCAGCAGATTCTTCAGAATAATGTACAAGAACCACTGATGAATTTGAAGTTACGCCGGGGATGGATATTTCAGCAAGACAATGATCCCAAACACAGCTCCAAATCTACTCAGGCATTCATGCAGAGGAACAATTACAATGTTCTGGAATGGCCATTCCAGTCCCCAGACCTGAATATCATTGAACATCTGTGGGATACTTTGAAGCAGGCTGTCCATGCTCTGCGACCATCAAACTTAACTGAACTTGAATTGTTTTGTAAAGAGGAATGGTCAAAAATACCTTCATCCAGGATCCAGGAACTGATTAAAAGCTACAGGAAGCGACTAGAGGCTGTTATTTTTGCAAAAGGAGGATCTACTAAATATTAATGTCACTTTTCTGTTGGGGTGCCCATACTTTTGCACCGGTCAAATTTTTGGTTTAATGCATATTGCACATTTTGTGTGAGTACAATAAACCTCATTTCATCCGGAAATATTACTGTGTCCATCAGTTATTAGATATATCAAATTGAAATGGCTGTTGCAAACACCCAAATATTTAGAACTAAAAATGATTAAGATTAATAGGGGTGCCCAAACTTTTTCATATGACTGTATACATATATATACATATATATATATATATATATATATATACATACATACGTATATTATATATATATATATATATATATATATAGTATATATATAATATATATAACACACACACACACTTACATACAACGGAGAAATATCTACACTACAGAATCCATGTGTATATATACATATGTCTACATATGTGAACTCACTGACACATTATTTATGCCGTTTCCAGTCATCAGAGATAAGTGATAAGCTGATATTGTAAACTGCCTGCAAAAAGAACCCAAACATTGAACATAATTTTATCATTTGAGTTTTCTAAAATTATATTTGCATATTTTATGTTTTATAACCAACAGAAGAATTACATTTCCAAGCAAGATTCTGTTGCAGAGATATGACTGTGCACGCATGCTGCATATTTAGATTTGTTCCCATCCATTATGTTTTGTTATTATTTGGCGTTTAGATGACATTGTAATATTCACATCTTCAGAGGCTATGTTCAGTGCAACCAAATAAAGATAAACATCTTTATAAACAGCTCCTTAAAATGTTTAACTAGGAAGTGAAATAGAACTGGCAATAAGGATAGTATACCATCTTGTAGTCAGAGCACACATTACACTCACTATAGAAAAACACATTATATAGGTATTTTTGGAATGTTTTTATTGCAATTTTATTAATTGGATATTATATTCAGAGGATGGATATAGCATAACCCAATGTGTATATTCAAAATTCCATACATTCAAAATAAAAAAATTGCAATTATTTCTATAGGTAAACGTTGGAATTTTGCAGTCAAGGCAAAAAAAATGAACAAGTAATGGTGTCTTTATTTTTTTGCGGTTAACTGCATTTGAATACATCGATTTTGGTTGTCTTCATTTTGTTTAATTGATTTAATCAATTCAATATATTAATTTCTTCTATTTCTTCTCTCATGATGATTATGTAGAAAATGATTAAATTTCATTAAATATTTCTTCTCTTTCTTATACAACGAAATATTGATATAGTATTTCTCTAATAGGATCTGGTTCGACACTGTATTTGACTGAATCTCCGGGTTTGGGGCATTCCTTTCTCTAATTATATCCATAGGGCGCGTTCCCACTGCACAGGACAAATACCGGCCGGTTTGCCGGCCGGCATTTGTCCTGTTTTGCGCCCGTCCCCACGGCCGCGGGGGGGACGGCTTTTCTCCGCGATGAGCGGAGAACAGCCCTCCCCCCTCCCATTGAGAAGCACATTTTCCCGTCGGGAAACCGGACAGAAGATTGTGCTTCTACAATGTTTTGCCGCAGGACCGCCGGCGGCAAAACCTGTGCAGTGGGGACTGCTGCACAGGTTTTGCATAGAGCACAATTGTGCTCATTTTCGGCCGGTCTTTCAGCCGGTCTGAAAAACTGCAAACCGGCTGAAAAACCGGCCGAAAACCCTTGCCGTGGGGGCATGGCCTTAATGCCAATTATAACTATAACCTTGAACCTAAAGTAGGGTTGTAAGGATGGTTAAGGGGCTAACTTACCTTTCAGTGTAACTCCAGGCCTCTTGTCACTCTGGCTGCAGTGTCACTTTTTGTTCAACCAGTCAACTGAAACAAAACATTTGCACCCACAATATAATTCTCATTGACATAATTATTGGAAAGTATCGAATGAAATTTATTATTGGTATGTTTATGTCACCAACATTCTTTAAAATGTATTGCTCTATTTTTTTTTTTTACTGTTATAACTTTTCCTTTAATACTTCTGTTTTGCACATTTTTGTTAAAATATTATGTGCCATGTTTTTACATATAAAAAAAACCCTCAGCCATCTGTAATCGACTTGCCTACGTGCTGGTTCATTCTGTATTAACATTTGATGTTTCAAAATTAAAAATTGTTTCCTGAAGTAGAGATTTGCAGCAGCACTGCAAAACAGCGTTGGATAAAAGGTTTAAAACTAAGTAAAAGAGCAAGTGACCAAGCTTGTGAGTGTGTCTTCTGGCTAAAAAGTGTGTCTTTGGCTTCAGTGTGCGGACTTAAGATTGAGGAACTTTAGATTTGGGGATTTTTAGAACAGACATTATTGTACTAATTTTAATATATGCATCTGTATATATCTCTTTTTGTAACATCCCCATGAGTTTCATGATTGACAATGCCATCCAGTGCATATCCTGTGCAATGTATGCAATCCATGAACAACAGTTCGAGGGTGCATACTGCTGTGCAAGATGTGTGCACACTGCACAGTTAAAAGCCTGGATCCTGGTTCTAAATGAGCAAGTGGCAACACTGAGATCCATTGCCAACTTGGAAGTGAGTTTGCTGCTTACTGAGCAGTCACTCACAGGTGTAGATGCTGGGAAGGATGGCAGCATGGAGGTGCAGGGTAACAGTCAGAAAGAAGAGTAGAGGGAAAAGTGTCAGGGAGGCGAGTCCTGATATGGCACACTCCAACAAATTTGCAAGATTGGCAGATGAGGGCGATGTCAGCTCAGAAATAGCACTGCTGCAGCAAGACATTACCCCTGTCTGTTCCAGCAAGGTGGGGAGTAGGAGTGCAGGGTAGGCTATGCAGGTGCTCGTAGTTTGGGACTCCATTATTAGGGGAACAGACAGGACAATCTGCCGGGATCATCGAACAGTATGTTATTTACCTGTGCCCCGAGTTCGACAATTCGCGGATTGGGTTGGCAGATTGCTGTGTGGGGCTGGTGAGAATCCAGCTGTCATGGTCCACATTTGCATCACTGTCAAAGTTAGAGGTAGGTGGAATGTCCTTAAAAACTATTTCAGGGACTTAGGCCAAAAGACTTTGGCTTGCCTGTACCATGGGCCACACCAGAGAGGCAGCGGGAGATTAGAGAGGTGAATAAGTGGCTCAAAAATTTGTGTAGGTAAGAGGGATTTTGTTTTTTTGGCGAACTGGGCTGACTTCTGTCTTGGTGACAGACTGTATGCTAGGGACGGGGTACACTTAAATGGGGAGGTTGCAGCTGTATTGAGGGACAAAATGGCCAGGAAGCTGGAGGAAAATTTAAACTAGGGACTCGGGGGGAGGGTAACTACAAAGATAGCATGCAAGATAGTGAAGATAGGGAGCTGGGAATAATGAATAAAACAGGGGGTGGAGTTAAAAAGAACAAGGATAAAGGAATAAAAACCAAAAAATCTCTAGATTGCATGCTGACCAATGCCAGGAGTCTCACCAACAAAATAAATTAACTGGAGTTATTTATTGCTGAAGAAAATTATTACATAGTGGGGATAACTGAGAAATGGCTGGATGAGAGCTACAACTGGGCGGTTAACTTACAGGGTTACAGTTTATTTAGAAGAGATTGTAAACACCGTAAGGGGGGAGGTGTATGTCTATGTAAAATCTTGTCTGAAGCTAACACTGTGGGATGATATAGAAACAGGAAATGAGCATGTGGAATCATTAGGAGTAGATATACATGGGGGTAAAAACAATAACAATCTGCTATAGGCCACCAAATATAACAGAACCCATGGAAGATGTACTCCTCAGGCAAATAGATAAGGCAGCTAATCAGAATGAGGTTGTTATTATGGCCGATTTTAACTACCCAAACATAAATTGGGAAACTGAAACCTATAGCTCTCATAAAGGAAACAGGTTTTTGTCAATAACTAAAGATAATTACCTTTCCCAAATGGTGCAGGAGCCGAATAGAGGAAAGGCCCTTTTAGACCTAATATTGACTAATAGACCTGATAGAGTAACAAAGTTACAGTTTGGGGGGCACCTAGGAAATAATGACCACAATGTAATAAATTTCCATTTATCCTTCAATAGAGTTTTTTGTCGAGGAGCCACAAAAACACTGAATGTCAGGAAGGCTAATTTTAATCTGCTTTTGAGAGGCCATAAACCACATTGACTGGGACAACCCCTCCCCGACATTGGACATATTCATACGTCCTAGCGGGAATTGTGTTCCCGCAAATGGATGTATGCATATGTCCTAGTGGTCATGCGGCTTACAGGCGAGCCCCGCATGATCGCGATATGGGACCAGCGGTAAATTACCGCTGGCTCTTGCTGCATCTCCCATAGCCGCAGTGAGCTCTGGCCGGGGGTGATTAACCCTTCGATGTCGCGACCTATCATGGTCGCCATATTGAAGCTGCAGGTAGGAGGAGTGAGTTCCTTCTGCCTGCGATCCGGCACAGCGAGCGCAGAGATGGTCCCTTACTTGACTCCGCAGATGCTTTCTGAAAGCATCCGGGTAGTCTGGTGATGTTACTATGCCCACAATTGCGATCATGGTGATTGGCAGTTACCATGGCGACCAGTACACAGCAGCAACGCTGTGTACAGGTTTACCATTGTAACAGCAATCTGATGATCGCTGTTACACACCCCCACTGGGGAGAAGTGAAAAAAATTGAAAAAGTTAAAAAAAGGTAAAAAAAGTAAAACACAAACATAAAAAATAAAATAAAAAACACACACATCGCCATTTTCCCCTTTATAAACACCAATCGCGATCAAAAATAAATATAGTACCCATATTTGGTATTGCCGCATGCGTAACGACCCACCCTATAAATCTGTCAAGTTAATTAACCCGTATGGTGAACGCCATAACAAAAAAAAAAAAAACTTCACAGAATTGCGATTTTTGTTCATCCCGCAGCACATAAAATGGAATAAAAAGTGATCAAAAACTCATATAAACGGCAAAGTTGTACCAATTAAAACATCAGTTCCTCCCACAAGAAAAGCATCCTTACACAGCTCTGTATACGGAAAAATAAAAAATGTATGGCTCTCAGAAGACAGCGATGCATAAATATTGTTTAACACAATAAAACATTTTTTTTTTTTTTAAAATGCTTCAAAATAAAAAAAAAAAGTATATAAATTGGGTATCATCGTAATCGTATCGACCCAGAGAGTAAAGCTAACTGGTCATGGATACTGCATGGTGAGCGCTGTTAAAATAAAGATAAAAAACGCTACTAGGATTGCAGTATTTTCTTCACACTGCCTTCCAAAAAACGGATTTAAAACTGATTATAAAGTCTTGTCCCCCCAAAAATGATACCAATAAAGACGCCAAGTCATCCCACAAAAAGCAAGCCCCTATACAGCTCCGTACACAGAAAAATAAAAAAAAGTTATGGCTCTCAGACTATGGCGATGCAAAAACGTATTTTCCTTTTTGAATAAAAGTGTTTTTATTGTGTAAAAGCAGAAAATAAATATATAAAAAAAAATGGTATCGCTGTAATTGTATCGACCTGCTGAGTAAAACTAGCATGTCATTTATACCGCAAGGTGACTAAAATAAAAATAAAAAACACTACCTGGAATGCTGTATTTTGTTCAAAATGCCTCACAAAAACCGTAATAAAAAGTGATCAAAGCATCATATGCACCCCATAATGGTACTAATAAAATGTCAACTCATCCTGCAAAAAACAAGCCCATAATCAGCTCCGTATACATAAAAATGAAAAAGTTATGGCTATCAGAATAGGACAACATAAAAATGCAATTTTTTATAGACCTATTTCTACTGTGTAAAAAAGGGAAAATATAAAAAACTATTTAAAAATGTAATATGCATTGCAATTGTACTGACCCCTATAGTAAAGTTATCCTGTCATTTACACTGCATAGCGAACGCTGTAAAATTAAACCCCAAAAAACAATGGCGGAACCGCATTCCCCTCCCTCCCCCCCCCCATTTTCATATCCTAATGCTTAAAAAAAACTATGGAACACCTGTGTGGCTAAAATGCACAATACACTCTTAGATGAGTTAACTGAGAGGTGTTGAGTCGAAAATGGGGTGACTTAAGTAAGGTTTCACCTGTTCTGGCCCTTCGGGGGCTTTGCAAGTGCAACATGACCCCACCAAAATCTGCGTTCCAAAAGCCAAATAGAGCTCCCTCCCTTGTACACCCCGTCATGCGCCCAAACAGCAGTCTACACCCACATGTAGGGTATTGCCAAACTTGGAAGAAATTTCGTAACAAAATTTTGGGTGCTTTTTGTACCAGGATTCCTTGTAAAAATTAAGTATTTTCAGCTAAATTTGCAGATTGTTGGAAAAAAATTCTTTTTTCATTTTCACAGCCTAACGCTAAAAAAATATGTGAAACACTTCTGGGGTCAATATACTCACTGCACCCCTGGATATATTCCTTAAAGGTAGTTCCCAATATGGAGTCTTTTTAGGGGTGTTTATTAAGTTTTAGTCCCTTAGGGCATCTGCAAACCTGAAATGGCACCTAAATAAAATCGTAATGAAAAATGAACCCCAGAGTCCGGTAGGTGCTCCCTTTCCATTTCGAGGTTTGGGGTTTTAACCAAAAGCCACTAGGGCCCCCATATGGGGTATCACTGGAAACACAAATCTGGGAATCAATAAATTTAAATTTTAATTTCCCCTTTTAACACATAAACTGGGATTCTTGTAATTTGTTGAGCTTTTCGGTTTGGGCCCTCGACATCGGTCATTGGGCGATAGTTGACCATCATCGACAAGATAGTCCAAAAAAGGAGCGATTACCATTAAAGTTTTATGGAGAGCAAAAAACCCCTTCATTCTTAAAACCCAAACAGGGGTGGAGAAGCTGGGAATTAAAAAAACCACAACAGTCAAAAGGATACGGGTACATCTTAGGGGAAACACACTTAGGTTTTTAAAAGCCACAGAAAAAAAAAACACACCCCCCCTTCACTATCCCTGTCCCCCGTACCACCCCGACCCCTTTAAAATTGCAAAGACCCCCAAATTAAAAAGTGCCAATAAAGGGAATTTTGGGTTTGAACCATCCCAACTACCTTGGGGGGGGGGGGGGGGGGGGGGGGGGGGAAAATTTAACCCTTTGGGGAATATCCGGTTTCCTTTTAAAACCCGCATGACCCCAAACCCCGGGATGACCCCCAGAAATTTAAAAATGGCCCGGAAAAAGGAGTCTTTCAACCACCATTTTTAAATTTCACCCCGGACCCTTGACTATATTTGTCCTGTACCCGGGGATAAAACCCCAAAAAACCCGTAAGGAACCACAGATTCCCAAAAGGGGGCCGGGGAAAAGGGGTCCCTTTTAACCCAAACCCTTATTAGTTTTTACTGGACTTTTACTATACCTGTCCTGGGCCACAGCATGATCCCCAACCTGCATGAAACCCCCAGCTTAAAAAGTGCCGGAAAAAGGGGTGGTTTTAACCACCCCTTTTATTTCACTGGGACATTGACTATACCTGTCCTGGGGCCCCAGCATTCCCCCAAACCTGCATGACCCCCCAGATTAAAAAGTGCCGGAAAAAGGAGTCCTTTTCCCAAACCCCCTTTTAGTTCACTGGACATTGACTATACCTTTCATGGGCCCACAGCAGAGCCCCAAACCTGCAAAAACCCCCACATTTAAAAAAGTGCCGAAAAAAAAAATTTGTCTTTAAAGTCGCCACCATTTTATTTTCACTGGGCATTGACCCAATAGTCCTTACCGCAGAATGACCCATTAAAAACCCTTTGGGCCCACGAATTTTAAAAATCCCGGGGGAAAAGGGGTCCCTTTTAACACCAATTTTTGATTCACTTACAATTTACTATAACCTTTTCCTTGGGCCCCCAGCCTTGGGGCCTCCCAAAACCTTGGGAAAGAACCCCCACAAAAATTTAAAAAGGTGGCCCCGTAAATTTTGAAAATTTCCCTTTCAACCAAACCATTTTAAAAATTTCCCCCGGGGGAAATGAAAAGGAACTTTTTTTTTCCGGCGCCCGAGGGAAGCGGGGATGTTTTGCCTGAAAACCCCGTTTCCGGGAAAGGGGGGGGGGATTTTAAAAATGGAACCAAAATTTTGGGAGGGTTTCCCCCCTTGGGGGGAAAATTGGGGAGTTGGGGAAAAATTTTTAAAGATTTTAAAAACTCCCCGTGATTTTTTTTCCCCGGGCCCCTGCTTTTTCCCTTGGGCCCCCCCTTTTTTTTTTTTTCTCATTAAAAACTCAACGTTTCTGGGGAAAATTTTTCTCTGTACTTTGTTCTCTGTCCGTGCTCCCTAAATCCCTGTCCTCCCGAATAAAATTTCATCCCGGTCAATTTTCCGTACCTCCCCCTTTACAATTCCGGGTGGGGAATTTTTTTTTCCAAACTATTTTTGTGACTGGGAAGGGTTTTTTTAAAAATATTAATTTTAAAAAAACACATTTTTTTAAAAAAAGGGTGAATCCCACCCAAAGTCCAAATTGGGGGGGGGGGGGGGTTTTTTTTTTTTAATTGTAATTTAAAAGGGTTTGTCCTCAGGGATTTTATAGCTATGTTTAAAAATCCTTTGCAAAAACAAGTCATTTTGGGAAAATTGCCAAATTTAAAAGTTCCTAAACCCTTTTCCCGTTTCCTTTACAGGGGACCAACACCCCAAAAAATTTTAGCCACTCTTGACAATTGTGGGAAAAACAAATTTCGTAAAACAAAATTTTTTTTAAAAATAGGGAAAGTGTTATAAACCCGCATTTTAAAAGGAAAATTCCCCCAAAAATTCCCAAAACATGACCCTTGAGCCCCTTTTGGAAAAAATTTTTTAAGAAAAAAAAAATTGTTCTGTTTTAAAAAAACCCCCCCAACCATATTTTTTTAAATTAATTAAGGGAAAACCTTTAGTTTAAAGCAAACATTTCAAAAAAGCAAAAAAATGGGGGGCCCCCAAAAAAAATTTCCAAAAAGCTGGGGCCCCTGAGGCCAAAATTTTTGGGGGAACCAAATGTTGAAGAAAAAAAATTTTTTCCTTTTGTTATAAAAACAAACATAAAATTTTTATAAAAAGGGGGGGATGGGGGGAAAACCTTTTGGTTTAAAGGAAATTGGGTGCATTTTTTAAAAGCCCGGCAAAGACCCAAAAAAAAATTTAAAAAATTAAACCCCAAATTTTCCAAACCCATTTAAAAATTTTGGGGGGGAGAAAGCCCACTTTTGGAAGGGGCCAAAAATTTTTGTTCCAAAGGACCATGATTATTGCTGTAATCTCCTCCAAGGACATGACCCCAAAAAATTATAAAAATGAAATTCTCAGCCCAAATATTAAAAATTGTGAGTTGGGGAAAAAAAAAGCCACTTAAAAGCCTTTTTTGTTTCCCCAAAAGGGGGAAAATTATAGCTGTATCTCCAGCAACCAAACCTCAAAACCCCTGACAAAAGCGAAAACTTTTTTTTAAAGAAAAAGTTAGAAAAAGGAATCCTTTTGTCCCGAAACCGGGTGTCTTTTACATCTCCTCACAGCAAAACCCGCAAAATGAACTGGGTTTGGGAAAAAAGAATAAAAAAATTTTTTTCAGTAAAAAATTTAATTTATTTTTAAAAAAATTTTTTTTAAGAGGGCCCCTTTTTGTTTGAAAGAGGAATGTGAAAAAAGACCGGCAACTAATCGGGGGGGCCCCGGCAATTGTAGCCCCAACATTCTTTTTTCAAAGATCCATGCCTATTCATCTTGATGAAAGTTAAATGGGTCCCCATTATCCTGTGGGGGAAAACCGGGTCGTTTTCTGAATGACTCCCCCCACGTGGCTGATTGGTTCCCGCTCGATATTCCCCTGGCTTGGGTGGGCCCAAAAACACCTCTATTGGGGGTGACGACCAACTCGGGCCAAAACCCTCCATTTTGGATACCCAAAGTCTATTGGGCCGGAACCCCAACAAAAACCAACGGTGTTGAGACGCAGATAGTCGTGGGGACCGGGGGTTTTTAAAAGGGGGTCTCGTTTTATTGAAATTTTGCCCCCGAGTCATGCCCTTTTTGGGGAGGTTTTTAAAAAAGATTTCCAAGTTTACCCATTAGGCTTCCGGGCCCCCTTGGGGCCCGTTGGCGCCGCTAACGCCAAATTGGCACTCTACTGCTTTTTCACTCGCTGTTGTTGTTCCACCGTGACATTTGTGGAAAGTTTAAGCAGAAAAGCAACGATGCCCCCAGTTGAACAACACAAGCTCTCCTTTTCCTTTCCCCTTTTACTTTTCTAAATTTTGGGTTTGGGGGGAAGGAAAGTGCTGAGTTTTTTTTTTGATCGGGGATCCAGGAAAGGGGGGCCACCCCAACCCGGTTTGGGGATTTTTTTTAAAAAAGGGGGGGGATTTAAATTTTAAAGGAAAGGGCCTAAAAACAAACTGAGTGGCAAAGGGAAAAAACCCCAATCCCTTGGGGTTTTGAACGTATAAAAAGATTAATTTTATAAAGGGCCAACCCTTTCCCCAAATTTAAGTTTGGGGTATAAAATTTATTCCTTTAAGTGCCATGGTCCCCCCTTCAACAAAGGTTTAATGGGCCCAAAAATTTGGAAAATAAAACCCCCTACAAAAAATATCTGAAAAAAATGGATTTGTCCCCCTAACCCGGGGGCCTTTCAAAAACAGAAAATGGGTGGCCCCAAAATTTTTAACCCGCCCAAAATTGGGGAAATTATTTAAAAAAAACGGGGGAAAAAACCCTTTTCCGTTCCAAGGGCCCACCGTCTTGGTCCCCATTCAGTATTTCTTTAAAAGGCTTGGTTCGGGGTTGAAGGGGGCTTTCCCCCTGTTTTCCCCCCCCCTGGGGGGTTTTTTAAACGGGGAGATGCCCCAAAATTCTCTCCTAACCATAAAACTTCCTCTCAATTGAATAAATTTTAGGGTTTACCCCTAATAGTAGAGGTTTCTCTGTGAAGAAATATAAATAATTTCGCTGAGTTGTTTGGACAAAAGCAGAGCGCACGTCCTTCTTCTCTGAGACGCTTAGAGACACTGAGGCTGAACAGGAAACGCTGTTCTATGTAAAACGAGGTCATGTGATTTTTCCAGCCAATCGCAACCATACACATCCCAGTCATGACGTTGCACACACATCTCACCCTGCTCTATTCTGTAAGCTGATTTGCTGGCTGCCAAAATGACAGGAAGCGCCGGAAAAGGTGCGATCTTAATAGATGATGCACAGATTTTAACCTAAATTATCGCATGATCTAAAAAATCTGATCACCATAAAAACTGTGCCGATGTCAACTTTGTCGATAATAATCGCTCAACACTAGTTCTCACCATTCTTCTTCTCTGCCTTTCTGATATTTTTCTTGGCCTGCCACTTCTGGGCTTAACAATAGCTGTCCCTGTGGTCTTCCATTTCCTTACTATGTTCCTCACAGTGGAAACTGACAGGTTAAATCTCTGAGACAACTTTTTGTATCCTTCCCCTGAACAACTATGTTGAACAATCTTTGTTTTCAGATCATTAGAGAGTTGTTTTGAGGAGCCCATGATGCCACTCTTCACAGGAGATTCAAATAGGAGAACAATTTGCAATTGGCCACCTTAAATACCTTTTCTCATCATTGGATACACCTGGCTATGAAGTTCAAAGCCCAGTGAGGTTACAAAACCAATGTTGTGCTTCAGAAAGTCAGTAAAAAGTAGTTAGGAGTATTCAAATCAATAAAATGATAAGGGTACCCAAATTTTTGCACCAGTCAAAATTTGGTTTAATGTATATTGCACATTTTGTGTTAGTACAATAAACCTCATTTCAATCCGGAAATATTACTGTGTCCATCAGTTATTAGATATATCAAATTGAAATGGCTGTTGCAAACACCCAAATATTTAGAACTAAAAATGATTCAGACTAATAGGGGTGCCCAAACTTTTTCATATGACTGTATATACACACATATATATATGCACAGTATATATACACACAGTATATTATATATATATTATATATATATATATATTATATATTGTATTATATATAAATATATATATATATATATATATATATATATATATATATATATATATATATATATATATATATATACACACACACACACACACACACTTACATACAAACAGGGAGAAATATATCTACACTTGAATAGATAGATGTACATGTAAATACATGTAAATACACATTGCATTGAAAATATTATTGCCTATGCTTTTATCCATTAAAGTGTACCTACAGCTATGAACAGCTCTAAATATATCAATAATAAAGTGAAGGTATGGAACTGTGTAATATATTTTGTTACAGAAACAATGCCTCTTTTTCCACTAATTAGATTTATCTCCTCCTTCCCTTCTCCATGCACTAATCACTTCCTCACAATTTATTGATAAAATCCATATGAATGAGTTGCATTTTCAGCTTCAGTTATAGATATGGTTACAACTGCTGCTCATAAAAGTCTATAGAGAAGGAAAAGAGAGGAGGAGGTAGCTGCAGAAACAGACACAGACAGAAAAAGATACCACTGCTTCTATTAAATGTTCTATCTAACATCAATGCTGGACTCACAGCAGAACTTCTTATTCATGCTCTATAAAGTCTTCCCTGCTGCTACTAATCAGATTATGCAATCACCACAATTAGATAATATTCATCCAACTTTTTTAATTTGTAACAAAGAATTTAGGAAGTAGTGAAAAGCAACACAGCACTTCTGAGGATTGTTAGTTAATGATTCCACTATTGTTTTCTTCATTGTTTCAATAAACATTTTCTCTACTGAACTGGAAAAATAGAATATATATATATAGGGAGAGATAGATTAAATATAAATGCAGTTGAACCCAGAAGTTTGCATACACTATATAAAGACATCTATGCATGTTTTTCTCACTATCTGACATGAAATCAGAATAAACCTTACCTGTTTTAGGTCAACTAGGGTTACCAAAATAATTTATATTTGGCAAATGCCAGAATGATGAGAGAGAGAATTTTTTAAGGCATTTTATTACTTTCTGCAAAGTGAAAAGTTTCCATCCATTTCATTAGTATTTGGTAGCATTGCTCTTAAACTGTATGACTTGGGTCAAAGTTTTGGATATCCTTCCACAAGCTTCTCACAAGAGTTGGTAGGAATGTTGGCTCATTCCTTTTGAAAGAACTGGTGTAACTGGCATGGGGTTTTCACAAATCCATGCATATGCAACTTAAACTTCCACACAGATTTTTGATGCCTCAAAAGAAACAAAAATCTGCAATGGATGTAAGTGGCATGCTATTTTTTAATCTGTAGATACTGCAATAAAAAGCTGAGGATTAGCCACATTGAATGACAATGTGGCTAATTTTAGTGTGGATTGACAGCACCTAAACTTCAAATCCCCAGCAAAAATCTACCAGCCTTGAATTTCTGCTAGTGCATTGTCAAGTAAGTATATGTGACAGATTACATGTGACACATGTGAACATTCCTTATCAGTGAATTTGGAGTGATTGATCTGTCTAGAAGGGAGTGAGAAGGAGAAGAGTCTGATAAGTGGCATTTTTTCTGTAATAGGATATACTACAGGATTTCTTATCTTCACTTGTTCTATTGATTTATGGAAAGTTGTTTAGAATTGGAGGTGCATTCAGAAACCCCCAGTAAAATGTGAAGCTGAAATCAAAGTAAAGTTCTGATTAATAATAATAATCTTCATTTACATATTCTGTAGCACTTTACGATTTAGAGAGTTTACTTACAGATAAAGCCAAACATTACACAATAAAATGCTACTTACAGATCAGAGACATGGTGTGAGGGCCCTTTTAGCAAAAGCTTACAATCTGTGAGAGTGTATGGGTGAAACAAAAGGTGAAAATTGTTTGGTTGGAATAATAGTCCAGCCATGTTAAATAAATATGAGTTGGTTAACATAAAAAGTTGATGAACCTACTGCCCAAACAGCACATCTATATACAGATAAGTGCATCTATATACAGACAGTAAATTGATATACAGATAAGTACATCTATAAACAAACAGAACACTTATATACAGATAAATGCCTATGAGTGCCCAAGTGCCCAAGGTCAATGAGGAATTTAAAAGGTGAACAGGTGTAATTTTTTATTAAATAAGCAGACGGCAATTTTTTTAAACTCCAAACAATATTGTAATACTGTATATGATGAATTTGTTATAGCTTATGTCATCATACTCCATCTAAAAAAACTTTGAGTTAAAAAAAATTGCCATATGCTTATTTCTTAAAGAATAACACCTGTTCATCTTTTAAATTCCTCCTTAACCTAAAGCTGTCAAACTTTTTGCCCCTTATCAAACCTTGGTTACATTACTGCAGCGGTCATTAGCTATGCATATTGAGTTTTGACCAGTGATTGGCAGCATTAGTCATGTGTTAGTAACTCAGATCATTGCCACAGTGATTTTAAATTCTTCTCAATCTAAAGCACTGAAAAATAAATATTGTAAGTATAATCCCATTTTCTATATGTGAAGATTAACAATTCTGTGCTGATTCATTTTGTAATATAGTATATCTTTATAGTGACTGGAGCCTGTTTATTCTGTGAAATTCAAATCATTTATGATAAAAAAAAGAAAAATATTAAAACATAAACTTGCTGACTGCCTTTAGCTGCCAGTAGAGAGAGCAAGGGAGCTAAATGTATACTGCCATGGTGAAAAGTAGCTGTCTGCATTTTTTGAATCACCTTTTACTAAAGGGTTCCCCAGAAATAAGCTGACAGGAATCAATATTCAGCTGTGATGGCAGCAAATATTCAATTTCTTTGCAGTCTCATGAGACATAAAGCAAAAAAACAGTGGCGTTCGATTTACTATAGTTATCTAGAAGATAAAAAATTAGACAGTTTAAAAATACATGAGATTTATCACAGTGGCTTATACTGATTGCTAGATTTGGCTAAGCATTAGACTTAACTAGCTTATTAGAACACATTTTAATTGCTTTTTATGGTAGAATTTTGGCAAATATTTGGTGCAGCATGTTGCATAGCGGCCATGCATTTCATCACAAAGTCACACCCACATTTTTTGCTAAACCCACCTCAGTGTAGGGGAGTGTGCAAAAAGTATCCAAAGCCCACAAAAAATGTGTCTGCAACAAGCAGCCCCATTTTTTGGCGCATTTTAAGATACAATTCTCGGGCAACCACAATGGTAAATGAGGGTCAGTGTCTCCTGAAACTGATGCAAGGATATCCTGAGTCATCAGAAAGAGAATCGCTCTCTGTGACCACATAGTAACTGATTAGAATTTATAATAGTGGGATTTCCCATCAATAACAGCCTAATAGAGTACATAAAATGAATTATCTAAGTTAAACAACCCTTAAGGGGTACCTATCACCAGGGCCGCTCCTAGGGGTGGGTGAGGTGGGCGATCGTCCGGGGTGCCAGGGCTCCACTAACGCGAAGAGGGCACCGAGGTCGCCGCCTCGCCCGCTGGATCGGCCTCTGACTCTGCACGGCCGTTGTAAAAATGCCGAACTAGAAGTCCTGTATCAGCTGCACACTCGCTGTGCTGCAGCTTTGGGTACAGGGAGAGGAGCAGGGACTGATCATTCCCCCTCCCACCACGCTCCCATGTAAGTATCAGTGCTCAGTCAGCGCAGTACATTACACAGCCAGCGTAACAAAACCAACGTTGGCTCTGCACATAAAAGAATAAATGTCTGAAAAACCACACGCATAGGTGCACACTGAAAATGCAAAATATACATCTAAATACAAATATCAGTGGCACACTAAAAAGACGTAAGTAAAAACCTCAAGTATAAAGAAAATATTGGAAATGCATTACTGCTAAGGAAGAATATGAAAAAACCTGGACTTTATATAATCATATTTGATCAAAACAGAATGTATTAAGCTCACCTCCCACAACCGTCAAGGCGGATCCCAGACCAGGTGATCCCTACACTAAATATACTACCTCACTAGAGCGTTCAATCCAGACTGCAACTCTCAAGGGTATGGTAGGAACTAGCAATTTGAATAAATCCTGTCACAGGTGTTTAAAAAGAGGCAAGTTCTGATTGCAGCAAGCCAATGATATCGCCAATCTCAAATGAACTAACAAAACATTACGTTGGCACTGCACATAATACAATATAATTCAGAAAAACACAAGCATAGGTGCACACAAGAAAAGGCAATAAATTACAACTAAATACAAATATCGTGGTCACACTAGAAGACGTAAGTAAAACCTCAAGGTATATAGAAATATGGAAATGCAATAACGCAAAGAGAAAATGATAAAAACCTAGTGGACTCTTAGTTTTACAGTATTTGATCAAAGATTGTATTAAGCTCACCTCCCAAAACGGTCAAGGGGGATCCCAGAGCAGTTGAGTCCTACACTAAAAACTTGAACCTCACTAGGCGTCAATTCCTTGACTTTTGGGAGGGTGAGCTTAATACAATCTTTGATACAAAATACTGTAAACTACACTAAGAGTCTCCCAGGTTTTTACATATTTTCCTAGCAGTAAATCAATTTTCCAATATTTCTATATACCTATGTTTTTACTTAGTCTTTAGTGGCCATGAATATTTGTTTAGATGTATATATTGAGCCTTTTCAGTGTCGCACCTAACTTGTGTTTTTCAAGAATATATTTTATATATGTGCATAGCCACCGTATGTTTTTGTAGTTCCTTTAGAGATTGGTCGATCTCATAGGCTTGCTGTCACTCAGCTTCCCACTATTTAAACCAGATGCAGGATAAATTCAATTGCTAGTTCCTACCATACCTGAAGTTGCAGTCGGATTGACGCCTAGTGAGGTAATTATATTTAAGTGTAGTGACTCACCTGCTCTGGGATCCCCTTGACGTTTGGGAGGTGAGCTTAAAACAATCTATTGATCAATACTGTAAACTGAAGAGAGTCCCAGGTTTTCATATTATTTCCTTAGCAGTAATGCATTTCAATATTACTATATACCTTGAGTTTTAACTTAGTCTTTAGTTGCCAACTGAATAATTTGTATTCGATTGTAGTATTTGCCTTTTATCAGTGTGCAACCTATGCTTGTGATTTATTTATTTTCAGAATATATTTTATATGTGCAGAGCCAACGGATGTTATATGTTATGTTTCATTTGAGATTGGCAATCTCATTGTGCTTGCTGCACTCAGAGCTGCCACTTTTAAACCAGTGCAGGATAATTCATTTGCTAGTTCCCTTCCATACCCGAAGTTGCCGTACTGGTTTGACAGCCTAGTGAGGTAATATATTTAGTGTAGACTACACCACTCTGGATCTCCTTGAAGTTTTGGGAGGTGACTTAATACAATCTTATGATCAAATACTGTAAACTAAGGGTCCCAGGTTATATTCATATTTCCTTAGCAGTCATGTCATTTCCAATATTTCTCAATAACTTGAAGTTTCACTTAGTCTTTAGTGTGCCACTGAAATTTGTATTAGAAAGTGTATATATTGCCTGTTCTTCAGTGTCACCTATGCTTTGTTTTTCAGAATATATTTTATATGTTCAAGGCCACCAAACAGTAATGTTTATGTGGTTCATATTGAGATAGGCGATCTCAAGGCTTGCTGCACCACAGCATGCCTCTTTTTAAAACCATGCAGGATAATTCAAATTCTAGTCTTTCCTAGCCATACCCTTGAATTGCAGATGTCTGGATTGACGCCTAGTGTAGGTACTATATTTAGTGTAGGGACTCACCTGCTCTGGATCCCCTTGACCGTTTTGGAGGTGACATAATACAATCTTTATCAAATTCTGTAAAACTAAGAGTATCCCAGGTTTTCATATTTTCCTTAGCAGTAATGCATTTCAATATTACTATATACCTTGATGTATTAACTTAGTCTTTAGTGTGCACTGAAATTTGTTATTAGAATGATATATATTGCCGTTTTCAGTGTTGCACCTTATGTCTTGTGTTTTTCAGAAAATATTTTATATGTGCCGAGCCAACGAATGTTTTTGTAGTTTCATTTGAGAATGGGCAAATCTCATTGCTTGCTGGACACTCAGCTGCCTCTTTTTAAACCCAGTGCAGGATAATTCAATTGCTAGTTCTACCCTATAATACCCAAGAAGATTATTGCAGTCTGGATAGACTCCTAGTTAGGTAATATATTTTGTGTAAGGGACTCAACCTGCTCCGGACATCCCGTTGACAGTTTTGGAGGTGAGCCATAGCATACAATCTTTGCTCAAATACTGAAAACAAGAGACCCAGTTTTTCATATAATTTCCATAGGCAGTAATTAGCATTTTTTCCCACATATTTCAATATACCTTGAGATTTTACTTAGTCTCAGTGTGCCACGTGATATTTGATATTAGATTATAAATTTGCCTTTTCAGTGTGCACCTGATGCTTGTGAAATTCTCAATGATATAAATATTAAAAGTGCAATCCAACGTATATTTTATTGTAGTTCATTGAATGGCAGATCTCATCAGGCTTGCTGCACTCAGCAGCCTCTTTTTTATAACCAGTGGCAGAAAATTCAATTGCTAGTTTCCTACCATACCCTGACATTTCAGTCCTGGAGCGATTGACGTCTAGTGAGAGTAAAATATATAGAGTAGGGACTACACAGCTGCTCTGTGGGAACCCCTAGACGTTTGGAGGTGAGCATAAAACCCTCTATGATCAATTAACTGAGAACTAAGAGTCCCAGGTTTTTTCATATTTCCTTAGCAAATCATTTCCAATATTTCCTATACCGATGAGTTTTACTTAGTCCTTTATAGTGGCCACTGATATTGATGTATTAGATGTATATAATGCCTTTTCAATAGTGCACCAATGCTTGTGATTTTTCAGAATTATATTTTATATGTAAGCCAACGAAAATTTGTATTCATCATTTGATGATTGGCGATCATCCATTGCTTTCTGCAGCTCAGACTGCCTATCTTTTTAAACCAGTGCAGGAAATTCAATTGCTAGATTTCCTACCATACCCCTGGAGAAGTTGCAGTCCTGATTGACGCCTAAGTGAGGTAATATATGTAGAGTAGGGACTCACCTGCACTGGGAACCCCTTGACTTTTGGGAGGTTAAAGCTTAAGACAATCTTTATATCCAAAAACTTGTAACTAAAGTCCCAGGTTTTTCATATTTTCCTTAGCAGTAAATGCATATTCCAATATTTCTATATACCTAAGGTTTTACTTTAGTCTTTAGTGTGCCACTGGATACATTATAGAATGTAATATTGCCTTTTCTAGTTGTGCACCAAATGCATGGTTTTTCAGAATATATTTTATATGTCAAGATGCCAAAATAAAATCCGTTGTTTTGTAAGTTCATTTTAATTTGGCGATCCTCATAGGCTTGCTGCACTCACTCGCCATCTTTTTATACATGCAGGATAATCAATTGCTAGTTCCTACCATACCCTTGAAGTTGCAGTCTGGATTGACGCCTAGTGAGTATTTATATTTAGTGTAGGACACACCTGCTCTGGGATCCCCTTGACTTTTTGGAGGTGTAGCTTACTGACAATCTTTGATCAAATACTGTAAACTAAGAGTCCGCCGGTTTATCCATATTTTCCTTAGCAGAAATGCATTGTCCCATATTTCTAAATACCCTTATGAGGTTAAACTTAGACATTAGTGTGTCCACTGAGATATTATATTAGATGTAATATAAATTTGTTGGGCCGTATTCAGAGTGCACCTATCTTGTGTTTTTCAGAAGATTTTTATATGTGCAGAGCCAACGTATGTTTTGTATTCATTTGAGATTGGCGATCCATCATTGGCTTGCTGCCCTCAGCTGCCATCATTTTAAAAAAACCAGTAGCAGGGTAATTCAATTGCAGTTCCTACCATACCCTTAAGTTGCAGTCTGTGAAATTGACGCCTAGGAGGTAAAATATTTAGTGTAGGGACTCAACCTCCTTGGGATCCCCTTGACGTTTTGGAGGTGAGCTAAACAATCTTTGATCAAATACTGTAAACTAAAGTCCCATGTTTTTCATAATTTCCTTAGCGTAAATGCATTTCCACAATATATACTAATATACATAGGTTTTACTTAGTGCTATATGTGCCACTGATATTTGTATTAGATTAATATAATGCCTTTTCAGTGTGGCACCTATGCTGTGGTTTTTTCAGAAATATTTTTATATGTGCAGAGCCCAACGGTAATGTTTTGTAGTTCATTTAGAAAAGGCAATCTCATTGGCTGCTGCACTCAGCTGCCTCTTTTTAAACCATGCCAGGATAATTTCAATTCCTAGTTCCCCTAACCATACCATGAAGTTGCAGTCTGATTGACGCCTAGTGAGGTAATATATGATTAGTTATGGGACCACACCTGCTCTGGTATCCCCCATGATGTTTTGGGAGGTGAGCTTAATACAATCTATATCAAATACATAATCAAAAAGTCCCCGGTTTTACAATATATATTATCCCCATTGATGCAGTAATGCCTAACCAATAATTCTAGAATACCCTTGAGGTATTACTAGTCTTTAGTGTGCCACGTAATAATTGTATTTAATATACAATAGTGCCTTTTCAGTGTGCACCTATGCAAGTGTGTTTCATAATATAATTTATATGACGCAGAGCCAACGTATGTTTTGATCAGTTCATTAGAGAATGGCTATCTCATTGCTTGCTGGCATCTCACTCCTCTTTTAAACCATGCAGGAAAATTCAATTGGCTAGTTCCTAATACCATACTAACCTAGAGTTAGCAGATCTGGATTGACGCCTAGTGAGAGTAATACTTATTAGTGAAGGGACTCACCAGCTCGTGGAATCCCCCTTGAACGGTTTTGGGAGGTGAGCTTAAATACAATCTATTGATCAAAGAACTGTGTAAACAAAGTAGTCCATGGTTATTTCATATTTTCCGTTAGCAGTAATGCATTTCCAAAAGTTCTATATACATGAGGTTTTACTTATTCTTTAATGTGTCCACTATATTTGATATTAGATGTATATATTAGCCTTTTTCAGTGCGTGCACCTATGCTGTGTTTTCAGAATACACAGCAGCGTATGCATGGTGGGCACATGGCGCTTTCACCATCAAGCCCCCAGCGAAGCGTTGTAAAGCGCGTGGTGGGACGTCACGCCGCTTAACATGAACCTCCGGCTCCAAATCTGGCCATGCTGCAGGGATCGCAGGCTAGGTGAGATGTTTTATTTTTTTTTTACTTTTATTGACATTATCTATATGGGCAACAATCTGGCAATAGAGGCAACCACCTGGCTATGGGATGGAGTAACATGGCAACAGTGGCAACTACGTAGGCTAAGGGGTTGTTAAATGCTACAAGTGCAACTCCCTGGCTACAGGGGGGTATTACGATGGCATACAGAGGTAAACACCTTGGCTATGGGGGGTGTTACAAATGGCACATGGTGTGCAACTACCTGGCAACAGAGGGTGGTGGTTGCTACATAGGTGTCACAGTTTGAAACTACCATGGCTATGAGGGGTAATAACATGGCTACAGGGGTAGGCTATCTGCTACAGAGGGCCTACTATCGCTACAGGGGCTACTATCTGGCTACAGGGGGTATTACATGGCTACAGGAGAAACTATCTGGTTACAGGGAGGTATGCAATGGCTACTGTTGGCTGCTAAATGGCTACAGGGGCAGCTATCTGGTTACAGGGGGGTATTACATGGCTACAGTGTGCTCTTATCTGGCTACTGAGGACAACTACCTTGCTACAGGGGGCATATAACTACCTGGCTACAGGGGCTACTATCTGGCTACAGGGGGGCTATTACATGGCTATCAGGGGGCAAATTACATGCCTACCATATGAGAATTCAATAGATATGGGGCTCTTGTATAGAGAATATGAGTTGGTAAGACATGGTGCATGAAAAAGAGCGGGTTTTGGATTTTTGGAGTCTAAGTATTGTGTATTTGTAAATTCGACAGTGAAGAATCGAGACCAGGAGAAGTCGACATGTCAGTCTGGGCCAGATGGAGACAAAGAAGAAGAGAAGAGAACAACTCTTCAGAGACGTCTCCTGTAAGTCCATGGATGTAACTTTACTGTAATCGATTATATGTCTGCACCACTGTATGGTCACTGTATGCCGGTAACATAGGTTGTAGTATAATGGATTATAGTCAGTAATGGTCAGTTTGTATTATTCATTCACTATGTGGTCACGGTGTTGCAGTATTCGGTCACTATATGGTGGTGATATGGTCTTAGTAGGACATTGGTACTATTAGCCTGGGATTCTGGTTTCATGTAGCAGTGTTATATTTGGTAACTGAATGACTATTATTTTATCGTTTTATACGTAGCACATTGTGTTAAAGATTTTTGTATATTTTGGCTTTGGTTTATGGTGCTGCACTGTGTCACATTGTAGTGCATTAGGTTACTGTGAGGGGGTGGGGGGAGGGAAATTTATTCACCTCACCCTGAGTGCAATTTAGTCTACGAACGGGCCCTGCCTATCACCTCCAGAGGAATCTCATGAAGTAACAGGAGACCTGAATACAAAAAATTCTTAAAATGTGCTTTATTAGGAAAATCAAAGCATTTCACCTGTAATTCAGTTTTTTTTTTTAAAAAAACACTGGCCCTTTAAGACAGCTCTGAAGTCAGGCCAAGTTGGCACATGACAGCTTGATGGAAGAATTTTGACATGTTGTTGCTTCTGAGCTGGAAGAGTCCATTGTGCAGGGGGGGAGCCAGGAAGTCTACGTCATGAGCACTGGGCTGCTTTATCTGTGCTGGATATAGCACTAGGAACAGTGTAATTTAGATGCCTGTAGATCCTGTCACACTATGTCCTCAGTGTGCTGTACTTGTAGTGTATGTAGTGAGAGACTCAGATCACTCTGCATAAGCAGCTATGTCCTCAGCTCCCCCTGAACAATTGGGATCTCTCAACAGAAAGAATCCATTAGCTCTGCTAAGAAAGTGAAAGTAAAATCTGTCCCCCTTTAATAATGACATGAGCCCTCTGGATTGCTAATGACATGTATTGGAAAAAAAAGTCTTAGAATTTCATCTACTTCTAGATTTTGTGTATTTGTCTGGTGGTGATAGGTACTCTTTAAATGGTCAAAACATAATAGCTAGAGGTTAAAATAGGTATAAAACAGTGAATAGGGGATCTAGCATTTCTAAGCAAAGTATACATTTAAGAGTATCTCAGCTTTTCAGAATACATATAATGTTTATACTGGAAGAATAACACATTATAATAGCATTTTTAACCTATTTTAACCTCTGCAGGCTCTATTTCTAGTTTTATGTTTTCCCTGAGTTTGTCCATGGAAACTGGCTGCTAAGATATCTTATATATACTACACACTCAGATATCCTGCTCACCTACCTTTCTATAGGACAACTTTAAAAGCAGACACATGGAGGACATTATAAAGCAGTATTGAGCATAGCATATAGTTTATCAAGCACTGGGATGTGAATTAATGCTTAATAGAGTTTTAAGCAATACTTCCTCCCCTTGCCCTCTCCATAGACTTCTATGGGCAGTTGTACCCGGAAAATGGCTAAACAGATATTTTAATAACATTACATAATACATGAATACATGTATCATAAATCATATGCACCTCAGGTTATTATGTCTTTATTTGACACAGTTAAGCATGATCTGGTAAACAATCTGTTTAGTTAACCTCAATATATATTGACAGATGGACACTAAAACTTTGTAGCTTTCAAGTCAACTCTAATAAGTATATGACAACAGCTTGAAATATGCAGTTATAATAATGTATGCATTATTTACAGATCCTTTTTGGGATGAACGTTTTCACAAAGTTAAAAGAAAATGTCTATAGCCTTAGGGTTCAGATGTAAACTCTTCTGCAATGATTCTCAGAAAATATAAATTAAAAAAAAAAACCTTGAACAAGAGTTTCACTCATTTTAAACCGTCTTGGATTTTATAGTGATGTAAAATTCAATGTTCAAAACAAATGTTTTACGCCAAAATTTTAGAACAAATAATAAAAAAAATATGTCTTAAGCATAGAACTGTAGGATTTTTGCATTACAACCAAGTATTCTTACACATTTGATGTCTTTAGTAGCGCGCAAACCTGGCACATTACTGCTGAACAGTTAGACCTAAGTTTAAAAAGTGGTTTACCTGACCCAGAAGTGTCGCTTTAAAGCTAGAAAGCACTAAATCTATGTCTCAAAGAAGAACAGGTTAATAATTCAGTCGAATTGTACGCTACTAATGCGCATAATGAAATTGTCGCCTGGGCACCAAAAATCATGTCGCCCATTGTGTCTATCATTGAGAACATTCTAGTTAAGTCATAAAGGAATTATTACAAAATAATTTAAGCCAATTTAAAGAGATAAGAGATCATGCACATGGTAAAGTTGTGTGGCAAAAGCTTGTATAGGGCCCGCTGAATGTTCCATACCATTTACACCCACTGAGGCAACCATCGGAACACGTGATGTATCTACAAAGTACGCTGTATTACGAGTTTCTTTATACAAGCCACATTCTCCTAAAATACAGAAGTAGGAAAGTTTAACCCCTTAACGACCCGCCCCACGTCTTTTGAACAACGGCTGGTGCAGGTCATTGTTTTAGGAAATCGTGCTACAGCGAGCTGCATCACGTTTTGGCGTTGCTGCATAGCATCGGGCCGCAGCTTTGCGCTGAAGATCTGAGCCTGGTAAACTACACAGCCCTGATCCCGAGCACAGCTCCTGCAAGCACCATCCTCGGTGTGAACAGGCTGCTTGGCAACTGTGAGAGCCAATTTGTTTGTTGGAGTTTGGTTTGGGCGAGTCGTTACGCCACAGCCGTTGCTCCACCGAGACAACAGGATCCCACAGGTGAGCTGGTTTCCCCCTCTACTTTTGAATTTTTGCAATATTTTTAAGGTTACACTTATAAGAAAATTGCTGAATTAGTTTTTAATTTTATTTACATTTTTTTCCAACACATTCACAGTTTCCCACTTAATAATGACTGGCGTTAATTAATCTACAGGAGATCACTATTACGGTATTGTGAATACCTAATATGTGGTGAGGTATTATTGTGTGTTAATATATGCACAGATTGTATTTTAATAAATGATTTATTTTTATTTTATTATTTCTTTTTTTATTCAAGACTATCTACACGCTTTTATGTTTTTCTTACTTTTTTTTATCACAAAAGATCCCATGACTGGGAGAACGTGTCTAATTGTTCTCGTTATTTATTGTAACACTTAGTTAATGGTGTAAGCAACATACATTCATATATGCTGAATACATAGTATATTCTGTGTCATTCTGACACAAGGGCAGTGGATCAGGACAGACACACATAAGTCCCTGGTGCGCCTGACTTATGAAACAGACAGCCCTGGGGCTACTCTAGGTCCCCAGGGCTGACTGTGCAGCCATTCTCCGCGCTCAGTCGGGAGAACTGGGTGTTCCGATCAGCCCGACAGAGCAGTGGGAAACCCTTTGATTGCGCTGTGGTGGACGTATCTGCCACAGTCGCGGACGAGGGATAAAGCAACACGATATCGGCATAGCGGAGAAAGTGTGGTGCGCGTTGTGCAGGGGGAGGGGAGTTTTACAAAGTAGAAAACTACTATACAAGACAGAGGCCCAAATGATGATATTTCAGCTGTCCACGACGTGCACCTTAGGGTTAAATACCCAACAAGATATCGACGATACCACGATGCGGAGTAAACCATCTAATACTCGTCACAATTCAGAAAATTAAAAGAACCAGTTTATGTCATTACTACAATTATATGACCACACTGTTGCTTAATTTAAATTTTTTATAAACAATTGGTGTGTCTTAATTCACAATTTTAATATCCTTTTTTGTGGGCTGTTTATGACGTAGTAGAGGGCGGTACCGGAGGTTCATTATTTAAAGGCATATCCTGTTTTCGACCCAAACCGCAATCATGAACTACAGGGAAATAAGGGACTGAGTTCGCGGAGAAATGCGTCGGCGTCAGTGTGCAACGTATTACATGTCATCCCATGTATATGTGATTCCACTTTTACGTCCCTGCACCTATTTTTTTGGAATCAAGCTTATTTTAATGATTATTAATAAATGCAATGTGAATTGTTATTGCCTACACCACTACCTCGTTGGGCTGGATTTACCTCCTCCTCCTCTGGGGGAAGCTGGCCATTCTCTCACTGTGATGCATTTGTTTGCTGAAACTGTAAACCAATTCCACCATAAAGTACAACTGTATGTCCTCGACAAAAACAAAAGCCTCCATACAACTGGTCATTAAGAAAAATTAAAAAGTTTTAACAAACGGTTGAAACCCAAGAAGGGCGAACCGCAACTAAAGAAAAAATTCTGGTGGTATTAGAACTACATTTTCTCAAGGCTGTGTTTAAGGGAGTTCAAATTAAACAAACATAAAAGAACATAAAATATTTAAAAAATTGAAAAAGTTAAAAAAAGTGAACAGTAAAAAACAAACACAAAAAATAAAATAAAAACATGTACATCACCCCTATTCCCCCCTTTATCAAACTCCAATCGCATCCCAAAAGAAGCTCAAAACATTAATAAAGGTACCTGCAACTTTGTATGCGCCACATGCAAAATGACCCTGCCCTATAAATCTGTCATGTTAGATTAACCCGCACTGGTGAACTACCATAAAGAAAAAAAATAAATAGTATCAACAGAAAGCGATTTTTGTTTCATTCGCCTGCAGCTCATAAAAATTGGAATAAAACGATCAAAAGCTCATATAAACACCAAAGTGATGCCAATTAAACGACGAATCGCATCCCAACAAAATCCCTTAACACAGCTGTCTGTAATATAGAAAAAATACAAAGTTATGATCTCAGAAGGATAGCGATGCATAAATATTGTTTTTACAACAATAAAAAGAACTTGTGTTATTATAGCAACTGCGCACCATAAAAAAACTATATAAAACTGGGTATCTGCCATAAATCTAAAATCGACCCACAGAATAAATACACTAACCCTTTTTTTCCCGGATACTGCACGGTGAGCGCTTAAAAAATTAAAAACACACTAGGATTAGCAATATTTTCTTCATCCCTTGCTTTCCTCAAAAAAAAGCCTGTCCCCCAAAAGTGAAGTACCAATAAAAACATCAAATGCCTCCTTCAAAAATACAAACTCCCAACTCAGTCTCCGTACACAGGAGCGGAAATAAGAAAACGTTATGCTCACTGCAGACACTAGGGCGATGCAAAAACGAGTTTTCCCTGTTTGAATAATGAAAGAGTATTTTAATTGTGTAACAATATGTAAAGCGTTAAAAAAATGTACAAATAGAATTATCCCCTTGTATCGGATGTGATCCTAATGAGTAAAGCAGCTTGTCATTTATACCGCACGGAAGTGACCTGGCTGAAAGAAAATAAAAAATAAAAACCCTACCTAGGATGGCTGTATTTTTGTTCAACACTGCTTCACAAAAACCTTAAATAAAAACGTGAATCAAAGGAGTCTCCCAATAATCTCATAATGGTACCAACTAAAAATGTCCTCACTCAAGCCACCCAAGAAACAAGTCCATAATCAGCGACCTTACACCAGCAAATCTTAAAAAAGTAATTACACAGCAGACCTATGACGTACATAAAAGAGCAGTTTTTTATAAACAAATTTCTATTGTAAAAAAGTAATAAAACGAGATGAAGCAGGCGTGCATATACAATTTATCATGTAATTGTACTGACCTTCCAAGTAAACTTTATGATGTCATTTATAGCCCATTCTCCAATGCTGTAAAAATTAAAGCCCAAAACATTGACAGAATTGCCTTTTATTCCCCCCCATTTTCATGGCCCAATGCTAAAAAAACTATGGAAGCACCTGTGCGCCCCAAAAATTGCAGACAATACAACCTGCTAGAAGAGATCCATTAGGGGTGTTTGAATCCAAAATGTGGTCGACTTCTGGATGGTTTCACTGTTCTGTACTGTTTCGGGGGGCTTTGGGAGAATGAGAACCTGGCACCTACAAAAAATCTGAATTCACAAAAGACAAATAGGGCTCCTCCTAGATGTAACGAACACCCGCCATGCCGTCCCAAGAACAACAGCAATATTACAGGCCCACATGGTAGGGTATTGTCTTGAAAACACTATTGGGGACTTTCTGCTTTCCAGGATTCCTTGAAAAATGAAACATTTTAAGCTAAAATTGCATAATTGTTGGAAAAAAATAAACTGTTTAATTTCATAGCCTAATGGCTAAAAAAAATTTGTGATACACCTGTGATGAAATCCGATAAACACACTGCACCCCTGGATATTATTCTTCGGGAGTTGTCATTATCATTAATAGGGTGTCTTTATTAAGAGGTGTTTCTTAAGCTGTAGAACCGATTAAAAGAGTTGTCTCATTAATAGCTTTATCAGCACACTGTCTGTAATGGAGTTGAATTGAGGGGCTTCCTATCTTTCTCTTCTCTCGAGCCTCCGCTGTTCACCACCTCATCCCCGTCAGGGCACACAGGCAGCTATCCGCTCCGTAGAACTTGCTATACAGCAGAGGGGCAGGGGGAGATTGCTGCCCCAGAGTTGAACCCTGTTCGTTGCGCTGCCGTAGAGAGGTTCCAGTGATTTGCTAATGCAAGTGGTTCCTATAACCCTCTGCATTAGTGCTTACATATCTCCACATCTCCAGCAACACACAAACAAACGCCTCTCAGAACAGAGGCAGGAAAGCTGCAAAGTGTTACTCAGAGAGCATCTGTCCGCTAGTATCGCAGCATGCATGAACTTTTCACAAGGCCTCCCTGAACTGTATAGTAATTATTATAGAGTTAAAGCTCCACCAGACATCATATTATAGTACACACAGGGTCACGTGCTGTCACATCTATTGATCGACCTAATCTCTGCTGCAATCACTGTGTAGTAGAGCAGGAGGAAGCATGAGGCCACACACAGGTTTACTCCAGGCAGCACGACATAGAAGCCAGAGTGGCCTCCCATCTCTACCCTACACTACAGAAGCAATTCTAGTTGCTGGAGGGGCTCTACTGCCTCCTACCTGTCTTCAAAGTGATGAGTCATACAGACCTGGACACCAGTAGATACAAGGATCAACAGTCGGGGCAGGCTATAGAAGATATGAGAAAGCTGATGCAGCTCCTAGAAACAGGGGCTATCACAAAATCATAGTACATTTGTAATGGGGAACATGATATGGCAAAGCTGCTGTTTTATCTTAAAGATCTATTTAATAAATACCCCCAATCATTGAATGAGACAACCCCTTATTAAGTTGTCCACCGCAAACACTGTAATGTTCCGCCTAAATAAAATCATATTGAAAATGAGAGCCCGCAAAGCACCATTAAGTGCCTCTTACTCTGAAGGCGCTTGTGGTTGAGCCAAATAGTGCAATAGGGCCACATGTGGGATAACACTGAAAGATCTGGCAGAATCTGCGGGGAATCTACATTTTTAAGTTGTATTCTCACCAGGTCATACTACCTAGTGTCCAGTAATAATGGTATAAAAATGTGTAAAAAATGTTAAATGTTTCACCTCCACTTTTGTGCTTTAATTTCTGTGAACATATCTAAAGGGTTAACAAACTTTCTAAACACTTTAAAATACTTTAAAGCGATGCTAGTTTCTTAGATTAAGGTCATGTTACGGGGGTATCTACCATAGCAGGGCCCCTCAAATTCACGACAGAACTGGATCTGTCCCTAAATAAATTAGTATTGCAAATTTCTGAAAATGGTGAGAAATAACTACTAAATCTATCTAAGCCGCCCTAATGTCGTAAAAAAAAAGTAAAAGACATTAAAGTGAATTTATGCCAACCTGATAGTGACATAAAGGTAGGATGCTAGTTATAAACTATTTTTCTGTGGTAAATGAATTATCTAGGTCCTATGTGACACACAGTGAAATTGTTAGAACTTTGAAAATGACAAATTTTTCCAAAGTTTCATAGAACTTTTGGATATATTTCACAAACAAACAAGGATTGTAATGGACCAAATATGTAATAACTAACTTTAGAGCGTACAATGGTGTCACGAAAAAAGAATCTCTGAATCACATTGATAGTTATACAAAGTGTCAAAAAGTTATTCTCACATAAAGAACACGTCTGTTTTCCAAAAATTATGCTGTCAGAGAAGGCCAGAAACGTGGGTGCTGGGTCTTAAAGGGAGTTAAAAGAGGGAAGGCCAGGACTCCTGGGACAGGAATGTAGTATTAACACTCAAGAAAGCATTGTTATGGCTTCACCTGCAATATGCAGTTCAGTTCCGTGCTTCAGTACATGGAAACTTAGATGAAAGTACAAAGATAAGAAACTAAAATGATAAGGGGCATGAAGCATATTAGTTAAAAAGAAAGGTTAAAAAGCATTAAAAGTACAGTAAGTGGTCGCTACAAAAATATTGTAAGAAATTGTTTAATGCAAAACCCCCTTAAAAAAACAATAACAAATACAAAATCAAAGTTGTGTTTCAAAAACACTGCCACTCAAATCAAAGTCATGCCAAACAACAAATGTTCATTTTCCACTAATGGTAATAATTCCATAATTTGATTTAGTAATATCTAATGTTGACAAAGCAGAATTTATGAAATAACAGTAATCACCAATATATAGCGATATATACATATACGACAAGTTAGGTGAAATCGGGCACGATTTTCTATAGGCTGATCGGAGAGAAATTTTCCGATCACGCAATAATGTTAGGTAGACAATCCAAACCGGATAATCTTTATTATCGCGCCATTTTTAAGCTGGTTCCTGCCATTTTAAGGCGGCCAGGCCATCATTCTCTGAGGATATGGGGGGTGAGGAGGATGTACAAACGTCACCACTTGTGTGGTGTAATGGATCCTCATTCTGGCTGCAAGCAATCACATGACCCTCGTTATTTGCATAGCCAGCGTTGATCGCTGTTCCAGCAAGCAGTCATTATGCAGCATGTCTAACATTAGAGCAAGACAGTCTGCAGCAGGTCTCAATCAGCCTCAGCTCAGAGACACAGTTTCTTATCTTATTATACCATAGACAACTATTCCTTTTGGCTTTGAACATTATAATATAATGGTAGATTCAGGGAGGAATATCAGTCCTTTATGTAGTGTTAACAGAGACTTTTAGAGGAACGATCTCAGCGTTAGTGTCCAGCCGCAGGAGGGGGGGGGAGCGGACAGACCGGCTATTGGTAAATGAGATGTGCATATTGTGTTGCAGCCCAGACTCGGCGCTTGCTGTAACCTGCATTGAACAGTGGAGCATTATATTTACCACTTATTGAACCGAGCCACACCTCGCAGGCCTGTGATGTGAAATTGTACCTTTATTTTGCGTGCGACCCAGTCTTATTTCAAATATCCACGTTGTACGACAATTTTGAATACAGAAATTTTCTAGTTACTGTTCTCGTGATGCATCTGCTTGCAACACACACCAATTTCCCATACATGTTAGACTTTATTAATAGCTGTATTATGGCAACACAGGTGTGGGGGGGGGTGGCCCAGTTTTTATTCAAAGCATCCACTGTACTATGAATCTGGATACAGACAAATATTTGTATAACTGTTGGTGTAATTTCATTTGGTTCATGAAAATCCAACCTTTTGTTAATCCGTATAAACGTATTTAAATAGCTGTAGCTTGCACTTTGGTGCGTCCCCATTTTTTTTCAACCAATATGCCAACGTTGATACCGCCAATTTGATAGAAAAAACAATTTCTAGTACAACTGTGTTCTCGTTGTCATTGCTTGCAAAAAAAAGCAATTTTCACATCTTGTAAACTTTTGAATAGTTTTTATTGCACTCGGGTGAATCTCCAGTTTGGCGGCAGACAGCACACATTGTAATGATATTTTGTTTGAAAACTATCAATTCCTAGTGCCCACTGGGGCAGTTGTAATCCCTGGGACTGATAGAACACTGTTGATTTGGTTTAGACGGCACTCTTCCCCCACAGGGGCGATTGCTTGGGTCCCAAAACATGTATCCGTGGCCCGGGTCTTTGTTGTTAAGATTTGCTCAGGAGGCGGCCTTTGCATTATCACACGCATTTTTCAACTGCCCCATTGTGAACTGGCAAGCATGATCTTTACAGAGAAAAACACTAGTGGCCAGCGCTGACGCCACCTGAAGTGCACTCACTTTTATTTAACTCTTCTCCAGAACAGGGAATCCTATATTGTCAGTGACAGGCTATGAATTGAGCCATACACAATGTCACCAGCCCGTTAGCGTCGTCGGCTGTAGTGAAGCACAATTACACTGACGAAGTACGGAACCGACATTACGCTAGAGTGTGAACATACACAGCGTATTTGTGGGGCATAATTGTGCTGTAATGCACCCAACAACCGGCCCCACATAGATATAGGTAAAATCATAGCAGGAGTACTGTGATTACGCTGCTGTTTTCCCCTTACAGCACCAGAAACTCCGCCCATGATAAAAATAATGACGTGCCACAGGGGAAAAGTGAAAGTGGAGGGTTGCCGAGTGCTGCTGAAATTACACCGCTGGATTGAGTGGGTACTTGACTCAATTCCAACGAGCATACGTATAGGCGGACTTTGCGCACAAGGTAGCGGGTCCACTATAGCGCTGTATGAAACATACCCGTAGGGCATGTTCAAATGCGTACTGGCCGCGCAGTACTCCTACAACGCTAGCAGTACGCTGTGCGTTTTGGGCGAAAAGTACGCGCTGTTCAGTGGGGCCTCCATTCACCTGCTTGTCATCTGAAACGAAGCAGAAGACATATGAAACAACATTCCTCATGGTTCCCACTTGACGCAGCGTACACAATACGTCCTATTGTTAACACTGAGGGAGACAGACATAATTTCTAGCTCTATGAGAGCTATGACATTAACCCGGTAATTGGTAGGCGCGCCATGTTTGGTATAGTTGAAGTGCATATAACATGGTGAAAATAGCCCCTCACAATTAAAAACAATAGGCAACCCTGACAAATAAATAGGTATAAAAATTCTATGTCAAATAGAATTCATTAATCATTTTGATAAAGTTTACAAGTGTAAGGACAGCAAGACAGTGTGCAGGATTGATGGATAATAGTTACCTGAATGGGGCGATATTGTGGATATGTGAGATACAATAGGAGTACATACTCATTTACATTAAACACATACATAAGAACAAAAATACACGTATACAGACACATATACACTGCAACACTTATGTAATACACAATTACACATGTATACACAAATCTGTGCATTCACACATCCAAAGAAAAGATTCTTCCTTTTTATAAGGTCCGTTAATAAAATGATAATTCTAACCAATAATGTTTTCACTTACCATTGCTAAATCTTATAAACGAAAACCTAGGGGTGTGCGGCATGGGCACAGAGTCGCACCTACTTTTGCCAATCTAGACATGGCTGTTTTTGACAGGCAATACATTTATGAACACGTTTGATTTTTCTAGAGGACAAAATCGTCCGTAAAACGCATATAGATGATCTTGCGTAGTTTTATATGGTCCGGCACAGAAGATAGCTCCTTACATTCATTGAACATCTTAATAACAACAATGGGGGTATCAAGTTTGTGGCGAATATTAGTAACAAAGAGATTGAATTTCTTGACCTGTTCATTACTATCCATCGCAATAGGAATAAATATACTAAGACTTGTCTTCAAAAGAGTAATAACAACAGGCATATATAGATTCTTTCTCGGAGTTTCCAACACTATAGAAAGACCCTAGTGTTGGTAGAATGTTAACCTTATGGACAATTTGAGAAACGTTGATTAACACAAGCACTAGTACAGAAGAATCGGACTATAGATTACAAAACTCAAATTGTCTAAAAGAAACGTTTTAGAATCTACGTTTTTATTGAAAAAAAACTACCCTATGATGCTAACTTGAAGATGCTTATCGGACGAAGACAATACTTTAACACAGTCCTGATGTTTACAAGAAAAACAACTAAATAATCCTAATCTAAAGAAATTTTAGGACGAACCAAACTACGCATTTTTTCAAGTAAGATACACTAAGTAAATTCTTCCATGCCCAAAATTAAGGACGATACATAAATAAACATTTGGCATATCCTAAAAGAAAGATCCATATCAAGGTTGCCACTTATACCTAAGAATGACAAATCTGAATTTTCCCAAAGACAACACGAATATTAAGGAATGAAATGAGCCCGAGTCAGGAAAATAAGAGACCTTTGAGTCCCTGCAAATAATATTCCTATCCCATCTGTATAGGAAGGCAGTTTGTCCCCCTAACATACTCCCAGTATGTAAATGTTTGGGATGATTTAGAACTACTAATACCAATTACTTCAATGGTGACCGAGAAATTAAATTCCATATAAAATATTCACTTTTAAACTGGCAAAGAAACGGCAATCATGGTCGATGTTTACGTGATTTGTGAGTGTAAAGGAGTTCTAATACAGAATGTTGGCAAAGACCTCCTTGGCCCCTTCATGTTGCCGCAGCTGAATGCACCACCTCGGGTCGCGCTCTAGTACATGAATACAGTAGTATCATTTTACAATAGTGTAAGCACGGCACTGTAGTAGAAAGTACATAACAAAGATATTTTCACAGTGTTTAATATTATAGCTCCCATCGAGATATCGATAGATTAGACGACGATAAACCTAATCTGCTCTCAGTTTTACAAAAAAAAAGAATGTTTTGATCTTAACATTGCAAGAACCCTAAAGGCCAAAAGGATTAAATGAGTTTTGAAGTCATTGTAAACATTAACCTTCCCCCCTCCCCCGGGATACAACAGCGAAAATATTAAGGTTTTTCTACCCACCGATGCGGATAGTATATGTAACCCCTATAGAATTATAAAATACATGGAGTTAGTACCTTTTAACTTATGCCCATCAAAGGACGGGTGATGGAATGAGCAAGGTTGTTATTGCTAACCTAAACACATCTTTATGAGTTTTATTAATATATAGGAATTTAGGTTACATCATGCTTGTGTTCTATTTATCACTAATTTTAACATATATTTATCATTTTATACGAGTAGGTACCTTTACGTAGCCTCGGAGAGAACGGAACCGACACTAGGACCCAATTATTTGTTCGAATGGTCCCGAATGTGTTTGACAGCACTCATTATCCTTTTCTAACCACTCGGACCATGTGCTTAGATACGAAAAGTGAATGACTAACTGCCCCCATGCAATTCAGAGCCCTTTCTTACTAATGAACTATAACCATGAATCTAGACGGGCTTCGTGTCTATAGCTTAATGTGTTTTAAGGTCAGAACCGCCCATCGTTTGTTGATCTAAGAGTCTTATATAAACTGTTTCTAAATGCATTGTGGTTATGCTCCTGGTAGAGAAGCGCGGGTATAACCGCAAGAAACCGTTGAAATCCTTTTAAAAATCTAATTTTGTTTTAATTGTGTGTCAGCAAGAGTCTGTTACATCACTTTTAGACAAAAAGAAAGTAGAGTTCTTGTTTCTACAAATCTAACGTGAATGATAGCCTGTTCCATTCATCTCGGAGTGCCGGAGTCCAGCGGTATCCATTTTGGAACATCTCTATGGTTTTTTCTGCCAGGTCCAGACGGGCTTGTGGTAAATTTTGGATCCAGGCTTGCTGATCATCCAGGCGACAGTGCCAGTAGCCCTAAATGCATATTCTCTTGTTGAATTTGAGCCGGTCATTGGAATGCACAACCCTCATCAGTTGTGGAGAGCCTTTTGCATACACTTTTTTTTATTATCTATTTAATGTAAAATTTTAAAAACGGCATTACACATAGTGACCTCCCTTTCCCACCCCTCTTTTTTCCCCTCGTTTTCTCACTAATATCACGGAGGATCCATCTATATTTGGATTACGGCTTGGAAAGGGGTTCGCTGCCATCCACCTGCAATAAGGAATACTACAAAAAACCGAAAAAATCGAGGAGAATATTTCCATCAATAACTTGTTTAAATAATGTGGGATTAATTAACTTACCTTTACACTACGCTAAGTTAAATAATGAGCAATCCTGAAAATAATACCACACGATATGCGACCACTCCTACTTTAATATCATGAATAAAAAAAGCTATTGTACTTTGAGGCACCACATGGCGTTTGGACATAATGTTTCTTAGCTGCATATTTAAATATCAATGTTTTCCGAAATGATTGCAAGTCATCTATATTTTCCTTTCCACTTTTTCCAAATTGATTACGGTATATTTACTACGGAGTGGGATAAATTCTGACAAAATGCTCACAACACTAATAATCTGTGTGAAATATACCAAACAAACCAACAACACTAACTAGAAGGCACGTAAGAGCACAAAAATAAATATAAATTTTTTTAGGAGATCTTACTATATTTTAAACACACATTATGATTATCTTAAACTAATAATAAAGTAAACACAACTGAAGTACAAAATATGAAAATATTTATTCAAGCCCGGAAAAAAGGAAACAATATCAATAGCGAGACAAATAGATATTAAATACAAGTCTAAAACCACAAAGAAAATAGCTTACACGTAAATGTCAAAAAACCCTGACACTTCTCCCCAGAAAGAATTCCCCTTCTGAAGAACAAGCTATTCAAAACACAATACAGGTAATAGGTAGCCATCACTCGCCCATACAAGAAGAGGTAAAGTAAACGTTTCTACAATAGGATATTACAAGACTAAATTGAGAGAGATCTCGTCATTTCCTGACCACTAATAGGAAGAACAAAGCACACAATAATGTTAGGAGCAAGACCTAAAAAACAACAAATAAGACAAGAAATAATGAAGTCTAGATACACCACCCGTCTATGGGGTAAGTGGCTCTTTGATTTGCAGTTGGCACTGATCGATCTCCTATAGGCCGGCCTGTGTGCTCTACCCTGTTTTCTCACAGGATCTCCACCCTAATTACACACAACAGACACTATCATTGAACATTGAACAAAAACACTGGCACTAAAATTCACTACAGAAGAATCGACCTATAATTACCTCTGAACCTGATCACCTTAAAAGTGCATAATGTCAGCAATATCCGACAATAATCTAAACAAACTGCCAGATTCTAAAGATTTGTCTTGTTGAAAGATCTAAACAAAAATTTGTGTAACTTGTTGAGAAAAGAACCACAACCACAACATAAATTCTAATAATATATGTTCCTGGATGTTTTTCCAACACTCCTTACATAAAGAGATTTCCTTTCCCGATATAACGACACCATTGAAGTCTCAAATCTATCCATCGATTTAAGTAGACATGCAATTCTTATACATTATGCTCTTTCAGATGAGAATGTACAATTCTTCCATTTTTTTGGGACATCGTTTGCCACACACACAGAACTAAATATCTTCAATACCAAGAATACTACATATGGATCCAAAAAGAAAGATAAATAGCAGAGGTGCAGGCAGGGACCAAACTAAAAAAAGGTCGTGAGTCCTGGTCAGTGAATAGTCTCCACCAAACAAAAAAAGAGATCTGTACCAATAATGGAATTTTTAATCTATACCCCTGGACGATTTAAAACCCCTTACCACCCGGCTCTCAGAAGCCAGTTTTGGCCGAGTGCCTCTCTGACAGAGCCCTATTTTTGAAATCTGTCATGTGTCACTTTATGTGAGAATACCTTTTTGACACTTTATCCTATCCATGGATTCAGAGAATTTTTTCCTTGACACATTGTGCTTTAAGTAGTAAAAATTTTGTCCAAAAAAATTGTTTATTTGTGAAAATATCAAATAAGGGTGAAAAATTGAAAAATTTACCAATTTAAAATTTCAAAAATTTCGCATGTAAGACAGATAGTTATTCCACTCAAAAAAGTTTATAACTAGCATCTCCCATATTCTGCGTATTTGGCATCATTTTTTTAAATGCTTTTTTTTTTTTTACGACTTAGGGGGCTTATAAATTTTAGTAGTAATTTTAAAATTTTCAAGAAAATTTGAAATAACATATTTTTGGGGACCAGCCAGTCTAACGTGACTTTGATTGACCTGTAGTTAATACCCCCATAAAGACCTCTCTAAGAAACTACACCCCTTAAAGTATTCAAAACCGAATTGGGAGTTTATTAACCCATTAGGTTTTCCCGGAAATTAAAGCAAAGTGGAAGTGAAATTTCAAAATTTCACTTTTTTTTGCAGATTTTAAATTTTTTATACATTTTGCAAAAATACGTAAATTGATCGGGGAAATGCAAATTAATATTGTTTCCCCCCAATTCTGCTGTTTTCAGAGAATCCCAATGGGCCCAGTGCATTTTTTTGGCTAAACCACAACTCCAAATAAGGAGCACCTACTGGCCCTTTGGGCCCATTTTCAATTACAATTTTTTTTTGGGGCCATTTCAGTTTGCGGACACCCAAGGGTTTCCCCAAACTTAATAAAACCCCAAAAAGACCCAATTGGAAACTACACCCCTTATGGAATATATCCAGAGTTAGGATTACGACCCCACGGGCGTTTCAAAAATTTTTTAGCGTTCGGCTATGCAAAAAAAAAAAAAATATATTTTTTCCAATAATCTGCAATTTGGAAAATTTTTTAATTTTTACAAGGAACTTGGAAAAAAGCCCCAAAATTTTGTTACGCAATTTCTCCAAAGTTTCGGCAATACCTTTACATGTGGGTGAAACTGCTTTTGGGTGCATGGCAGGGGGTACAAGGGAGGAGCGCATTTGGTTTTTGGCGCACAGATATTGGGGGGGCCATGCGCATCGCAAAGCCCCCAAAGTACTAAACGGGAAACCCCCCAGAAGTTTCCCTATTTTTGGATTCAACCCCCTCAGGCTCATCAAAAGGGGTATTGGGGCATTTGGGCGCACGGTGGTTCCGTATTTTTTTTTAGCATTGGGCCATTGAAATGAGGGGGGCGCACCGCCATTGTTTTTGGGCTTAATTTTACATATTCCCCCAAAACGTGAAATTTGACATAAAATTTTCATGGGGGTCTAAAAATTTAAAAAATATAAGTTTAAAAATTTTTTTTTTTAAAAACTTTTTACCAAAAACATTTTTTAAAAAAAATTCCTTTTTAAATTTTTCCACGACACCAAAAGTTTTTTAATTTTTTTATAGGAGGGGGGCTTTTTTTAAAAAAAGGAAAGTTTTTATGGTACCATATGGGGGCTGGACTTTATCACTTTTATTAAATTTTTGTGAGGCATTTTGCCCAAAATTACCAAAAACCTGGTATGTTTTTTTTTTTTATTTTTACAGCGGTCACTGTGCGGTATAAATACATGCTAGTTTTCCCAGCAGGGTTTATAAAATTCCGAACCCCCATTGTAAATTTTTTTAAGTTTACTGCTTTTTCACAAGAAAACCTTAATTTTAAAAAGGGGAAAAACGTTTTTTTCTCCCGCAGTCCGAGAGCCATAAATTTTTTTATTTTTCTGTTTATGGGGCTTATGGAAATTTTTTTTTGCGGGGTATTATGTTTTTTATGGTAACATTTTTGAGGGGGACAAAACTTTTTTGATCGCTTTAAATCCGTTTTTTTTGGGAAGCAGGGGAAGAAAAAAACTGCAATCCACATGTTTTTTATTTTTATTTTTAATAGCGTTCACCTGCACTCCCCAAGTTGTTTTTTCTCTGTGGGTTTTAGAGATTACGGTGATACCCAATTTATTGTTTTTTTTTTATTTGAAACACAATTTTTTTTGAAAAAAAAGTGTTTTTTTTGGTAAAACAATATTTATGCATCCTACCTTCTAATAGCCAGAACTTTTTAAATTTTTCCATATACAAGCTTTTTAAGGGCTTTTTTTTTTGCAGGGTGAACTGATGTTTAAAATTTGGTACAACTTTGGCGTTTTTATATTTTTTTTTGATCGCTTTTATTCCATTTTATGTGCTTCAGGGTGTCAAAAATCGCAATTCTTTACTGTTTTTTGTTTTTGTTTTTTTACGGTTCACGTACGGGGAATTAACATGAAGATTTAAGGGTGGGGCCTCGCACCGGCATACAAATATGGTACTTATTTATTTTTTCTTTTTTTGGGCGATTGGGGTTTGTAAAGGGGGAAAAAGGGGGGTTAAAAGGTTTTTATTTTATTTTTTTTTGTTTTGGGTTTTTACTTTTTTTACCTTTTTTAACTTTTCACACTTTTTTACACTTTTCCCGGGGGGAATTGCATGAACGATCGTCAATCGTTTATGCAATAGGAGATCACAACAGCTTATAACTGTATGCGGGCTCCATGCAACTGCGTCACGGGGTGCCCACAAAGCATTGGGGCTCGTGACGTCACCAGACAACCCGGATGATTCATTCACATCCCGGGCTGCCTGGTAGGGGGGAAAGACTCAGTACGGGGGGTTAATCCCCCGCCGGATCATCCGGGCCCTGGGGGAAAGCGGGATATGCCAGTGGAAAAAAACCCCGTTTTCCCTGCCCGAAAAATTTCCCCTCCGCCTGTAGCGCCAAATCCCTTTAACTAATCATACGCAATTTGCGGGAACCCCTACCCCAAAATTTCCATATGAGTACGGCAAATGTCGGTAAGGGGTTTTTAAATGAACATGAAGACAAGTTTTTTAAAAAGGGCTATTTTTTGTCCCACCATAACCGGGTCAAACAATTTCAGTTATTTTTGGGGCTTCCAAAAACGATCAAAAAATGACATTAGCACGTCACTTTTTTATCACCCAACCCCAGTTCAAACATATTGAAAATGTTAATACTATCCAATTAAAACCAAAGTCCAACTTTTACCCTATACAACCCGGGGTACTTTTATTAAAACATTTCAAGAAATTGCTGGCAGAGATCTAACCAAAATTCGACCCACAAAAAAAAAAAATCTAATCTAAAAAAAAGAACTTTGCAGCTTTAAAAAAAAATTACAGAACAACAACATATTTAATTCTCCTCCCGGAAAGGGGGGGGGCTGTGATTTTGGGATTAGAACATTACCAAGAGGGGGCCAAAAATATTTGGGAGATCATCCTACTATAAAAGGTGTGATTTTACCCATTCCCAAAACTAGGGGAAGATTGGGGCAAATTTTGTAGAAAAAGCATTTACAGAAAATGTCTTTAATAAAAAAGAAAAAAAGTTTATCCTTAACCTAACCGAATAGGCCCATTTTTTTTTTTTTTTAACCAAAGTCCATAAAGGCCCAAAAAAAAACCCCCAACCCGGGCCCAACCAATTAATCGGGAATAAATCCCAACTCAAGCCAACTACACACAATAAAAAACATTCCCCTTCAACCCACATTAGTAAAACTGGATAGTTATTTACGGATTCCGGACATTTAAAATTGAGTTTTTACAAATATTTAACTTGAATCACACTATCTACTAGCCCACGGCAAAACCGTTTCGGCCCAAATATTCAAACACCCAAACAACAAAAAGGGTTTTTGCAATGCATACAAAAGATTCTGGAAACCGAAAATCTATCCCCATTTTAAAAAAAGGTTTTCCCCTTTTAGAAGGTTCAAAATTTTATTTTTTCTAACCAAAAATTTTTTTTCCTTACCATGGCGAAATTTTTTAAACAAACTGGGGGGGTGGCCAGGGGCACGAAAAGTCGCCCCAAATTTTTTTGGGCCAATCTATTCATGGGGTGTTTGAACAGCAATACTTTTTATGAACACGTTGATTTTTCAAGAAAAAATCGTCCTGTATAAACCTACAATTGAGATCGGTTTTTAATAGGGCCCGGGCCCAGAAATATTTTTTCTTACTTTCTTTTGAACATCTTAATAACAAAAATTGGGGTATAAAGTTTGTGGCGAATATTAGTAACCAAAGATTGTTTTTTCCCTTGACCTGCTCATTACTATCCATCACAATAAATTAATTACTAAGACATTCTTCAAAAGAGTAGATAACAACACATATAAAAAGTTTTTGGGATTTTCACATTAAAAAACCCTTTTGGTTGGGAAAAACGAAACCTTTTTGGCAATTTAAAAGGGATTAAAAAAATTTGAAACAGAAGATTCGGCCCTATAGATTAAAAACCCAAATTTTTCTAAAAGAACGTTTTATTGAAAAAAACACCCCAATAAAGCTACTTGAAGTTTGCTAAAACGAAGCCCAAATACTTTAACAAAATTTCTGATTGTTTACAAGAAAAAAAAACAAAATTTAAATCTGTAAGCAACAGCAGGAAAGATAGTGGAGGGAAGGTATTTTCCCTGGGATTAGCTGCAAACAGTGGGGAATTTTCCGGGGAATTTCAGAGGGGCCCGGGCCCAGTGGGACAGCCCTTTTTTTCCAAAAACAGCAAAAATGGCACAAGAAAACCTCCCCTAGGGGGCCACCTTTTAACCGTACCTTGGTGGGGAAAAGTCAGCAGTATAGTTTAAGAAAACCATGGGTTTTATTTAAAGTTTTTTTATTTTAGTATAGCTGCTTTGCAACTTTATTGGGCTGCTTTTTCTAAGGGCTGTAGCGTGGGTGGGGGGCCGTTCACCCCTCCGGTCCAGGTTTTAAAACCGGTATCCCCCTGGGCCTTTAAAAACCCGGGCAGAATAGCCCCGGTGAGAAAAGTCAACCTGGGACCGTTTTGGTACAGAGTAAATTTCTCCAGACGGGCTGAGCGGGAAGGAGCCTGCTAAAACCCATTTAAAAGACCGAGGGGGTCTGTTTTCCAGAGACTTTACCTCCCCACACGTTAGTAAAACCATTGTGCCTTTTTTGATGCTGGAAATATCTATTATTTTTTTTGTGCTTCATTTTAAAAAACGGCTGACGTAAGCCTATAACATAAGACTGCCGTTTTTTTCTGTCTTTTTTTGTTTCACAAAAAAAACCCCCTTTTTTTTTTTGGTTGCAACCATCCCTTTTTGGGGCCTACCTCTGTAAACCGCTACCCCCACAAAAGGTGGGGGATTTTGGGCACTGGTTAAAAAGGGAAAAAACCACGAAACACTTTTTGGACTTTATATATTTTTTTTTTTTGATCTGTATGTCCGGGGGTTGAAGGCGCTACATTCCGCCTAACCCCCTTTTCCCCAAAAGGGGGAACAAAAAGCAATCACCGGGTTGAAAGGCCCCAAATCCCCAACCACAAGAAACAACCGTCTGTTCCCGGAGCAGATCGCAGCACTCAGGTCAATGTTTCTACCCAGAGGACGGGGAAATTTTTCAGGGCCCGGGTCACAGTAAAAAAGGCAGGCAGCGCGCCCTGCAGATAAAGACCCTGATGATGACTAGAGGCGAATTTTGGCAGTGTTTGAAAGCTGGCGGAAAGAGAGAAACCCCCGGTTCCCCGTGGGAGGGAATTTCTGGGGGCCCAAATTTGATGGGGAGGGGCCGCAAAAGGGCTTATTTTTGACCTAAATACGAGCAAGCCAAGGACATGACCCCCCCAAAGGGCCCAAAAAAATTAATGGCCAGGGGGGGAGTCCCCTAGCGGTGCGGGCTCGCAGATCCATGATTGGGGGTTTTGGGAGAAGCATAACCCCCCCGCTCCCAGCTGTTTGCCCAAACACACCTTTTTCGCAAGGGGCGGGCAACCTGAGGTGTTTTGACCCCCAACCCGGGCCATCATAAAACCGGGAAATCTTTCATGGAAACCGAAACGAAAAGTGGACTACTACGAGAGCGGGCATCTTTGGGGTTTTCCCGGGGGAGACCCCAAAAACGTTTAAACCAGCTGATTGCCCTCGGGGGGGCGGTACCCCCACGCAGAGTCCTATCTGGGGCCAAGGTCCAAAGCTTTCCCCCCGACGACCAGGGGAACCTTTGACCGGAGACAGATCGGGGGGGTTTCCCCCCCAAAGTGGGGGGGTTTGGGGTTGGGGCCCCAGAGAAGGTTTTTTCACCCCCCTTAAAAAACCCCCCTGGGGGGCCCGATTAAAGTGCGCTTTTGGGAAGTCCCCAACTTTTTGGGGCATATTGCAGCACACGCCCCCCGCAGGGGGGAGCCTTTTGGAGGGGTGGTTGCCCCCCCGTCGCCTTCCATGTTTCTCACCCCTGCCTGTAGGCTTTGCCCCTGCCGGGACCCCGGGCCCCCCGGAAAATCCCGGTTTCCGGGTGAATGGGGTCAGTGTGGTTGCCCTTTTTGGAAACCTCGGGCCCAGCCGGGTTACCCCCTTGGCGACTGCCTTTCCCCGAAAGCCCTTTTGGTTATCCCGGAAAAACGGGGGGGGGTGGCCCTGCTTTCCCAGGGGAAACCCCGAAAACACAAACCCACGGGCAACAGTGCCCTATTGAGACTGTTTGGGGGAAACTCTGACCCAAATGAGGGGGGCATCAAACCGCCCCTTACTCCCCCCCCCTAATCCGGGAAGGGGATTCCCCCTGTTCTGGGAACTGGGGGTCAAAACCCCCCAAAGGGGGACGCTGTGAGGGCCGTGAGCCCCCAAACCCCCTCAGTCCGGGTTCCCCTAGGGGAGGTTTGACAATATGAGCGGTAGGGGTGACCACTGAAAAATTACTCATAATTTCCCCCGTTAGGGGTTTTGGGCCCAGGGGGGCGGGGGAAGATTTGTCCGCCTCTGAGAAAAATTATCCCGGGACCTGGAGGGGTAAACGTGAGAACTTTGGGCAGGGCTCATTTTTGCGAGACCTCCCCCCCAAAAGAAAAAAGGGACCGGGGTTTAACGGTACTAAATGATTTCCCCGAAAAGATTTCCGCATTTTTGCTTTTACAAATGTTTTTGCTGAAATGGGTTGTAGGAGATTAACGGGGGGAAATTGGGAACAACTTTTGGGTTCCGGGTACCTTATAGGGGGAAGGGGTACTGGATTTTGGCTCACATTCATGGGGGGCTGGGGGGGCACTTGGGGGCGGAGAAAACACAAGACGGGTTTTTTAAAGGGTTTTTTTACTGGCCCGGGTGCCATCAAGAGTTTAAACCAAATTTTCCCTGTAAGTCCTGCCCCACATGCCAGCTAACCCCCTTCCAAATGTCCCTTTTTAGGAGCCCATTAGTCCCCCTCCCCATTATCGATTTCCCCTTTTGAACGAATCGCTATGGATTTTCGTAACCCATTATAAAGTTTTGCTGGGGGTCACCAGTAAAATTCCCAAGTCATACAAATTTAATGCAACCAGGGTACCCCGAGGCATTCCCCAAAGGGAAACATTCCCCCAAAGGGGTATTGCCCAGAGTTAATCAGGTCTTCTCTAGAAACGGTTTTTCCCAAAGGAAATCCTAACAGACCGGGGGAAAACCCTTCATTTTGGGGGTAATGAAGGACCTGGGGAAAGACTACTGCAACATTAACAACGGGAGGACCTGGGCCCCAATCATCCTAAAACTGGGGGTTTTAAAGTCAAAAGATTTAAAAAAAACCCAAAAGGGGGATGCTGAAAAAAGGTGGTAAAAAAGGGAATGGGAGGGACGGGGAAATTTGTTTTGCTGCCTTTACCTTCTTTTCTCCATCAAAAAGGTTTTCCTCAACCCTCCAGGGGGTTCTCCCCTTTTAAAATGTTTTTATGGGAGACACCCTGGGGGTATCGGGAACATTCCAAAGGGGACATGGGAGAGTGGGGCCCTTACCCCTTAAAAGTGTTGAAAGAACACGTCGCCCCAGATGCAGGATCGCATCAGCCGAGTAATGCCCATTGTGAAGGAGCACCTGCGGAGGTCACAGGAGCCCACAGAGTCCAGGTAAACAATAGGGGCCCCTAGGGTTTTGGGAGTTTAAAAACCCCGGGGACCGCCCAAAAAGGGCCGGTTCCCACGGGCCCCGAGTAAGTTTTCCCGGCTAAAATGGCAGGGGCCCTTTTTTGAAAATGGTAGAGAGAGTTGGAGAGGTTTAAAATTAAAAAAATACTCAGCCGGGAAAAGAAAACCTTTTTTAACTATACCCCATAAATTTAATAAAAAACCCTGGCAGGAAAAGAAGGGGGGCCCTAAATAGTGTCCCTGACAGCCCAAGTGGAAGCACCCTCAAAATTTTCAGGGAGGTTGTCCCTAAGGGACGCCCTGTCAAAACTCAAAGACAAAAGGCCTGGGAGTTGTTAAAAACCCAAAAAGAGACAAACTTCACTGACCCTTCCCGGCACATAGAAGTGGGACCCGCATGAAAATAAAAGTACAGACCCCCCGGGGGGGAAAAATTTTATTTCAAACCCTACCAAAACCCCGAAGCTTGGAGACCCCGGGAGTCCCCTGAGGAAAATTAAGGCGCATTTTTGGGCCCCGGGCGGCATTGGAAAAAGTCCAAAAGCGGGGGGGTTTTTGCCCCATTGGTTTTTTGCCTAAGCCAAAAGGGACTTTGGCGTTTTTGCAAAAAGATTTTTTTTCCGCTCAATGAGGAATCTAAGTGGGATTTCCCACCATTTCCCCCCAGTTTGGGTGAACGGGTTGAAAGGGCTGGGAAACAGCCAGAACATAACAACCTGGGCCTTACTAAAGGTTCTGCAGATTTTCCCCCGTCAGAAGAGGCCCCCAAAAAGAAACTGCCTTTTCCACTCCAGATGGGCTGTTCCACTACAAACCCGGATGACTTTCGGGTTACAGGGGCCCCCCCTACATTTTAGAGGGGCCCGGAAAAAAAATTCAAAAACCCCATACCAGGTCGCAACTGCCCTTTTCTAGATGATATGTTATTTTTTTAGTACCCGACTGGGAGTCCCCCTTCCCGCAAAGTAAAGGGAGTACTCAGCTCACTAAGGGAGGCAGGGGGTTTTTCAGCTAACCCTGAAAAAAACGCCCCTTTTGGGGGGGAAAACCCAATACTTGGGGGGTTTTTGTGGGTAGGGGCAAAAAAAAAGACCCCAAATAAAAAAATAGAGGCAAAATTTGAGGTGGGCCACAAACCCCTGAAAAAAAAAGGCAGGGGAGAAGGGGTTTTCCGGGGTTTTCGGCTAAATAAACCCCAGGGTTTTGTGCCGAACCCCCCCCTTTAGTTGCACCCCCCTGACCGACCTAAAAAAAAAGGGGGAAAGGGAAAAAATTTTTGGGAAATGGTCTGAGGAGGCAGAGAAATCATTCCCCGGCCCTGAAAAAAGCCCTCGTAGCCGCCCCGTATTAGTGGCCCCCAAACTTTAATAAAGAGTTTTTTTATCCAGACAGACGCCCCAGAGGTGGGGTTGGGCGCAATCATGTTTACGGAGGTTAAAGGGGAAGAGCACCCCATTTTCATATTTGAGTAGGGAAACTCCCCCTTCCCTTGAAAAAAACTATTCCCATAAATGAAAAGGGGTGTCTGGCGATAAAATGGGCTTTGAGTCTTTGCGGTACTATCTGGCAGGAAGGGAAAAATTTCCCGGGTTGGGGGACAGATCATGGCCCTTTTTTTTTTTTTTCAAGTTTTGGGGTCACCGAAACAAGGGCAAAAACGCAAGGGTTACAAGATGGGTTTCCCGGCACTGCAGGGTTTTAAAATTTTTGGTAAACACAGGGCGGGGAAAAAACATATAAATGCTGACCCCTTGGGCAAGGCTCCATGTCTGGTCCCGTTTTTAAGTGGCCCCATTTCCCCCGGGGCCTTTGGGCAGAGGGGGGGGGGGTTTTTAAAACAACTAGCAGGAAAGATAGTGGATGGAAGGTATTCCCCCAGGATTATTCTGCAAACAGTAGGGAAGTTTTCCCGGGAATTTTAGAAGAGGCCGGGCCCTGGGACAGCCCGGTCTTTCCCAAAACAGCAGAATGGCAGCAAGAGAACTTCCTATTTGGGGGCCCCCATGGAACCGGAAACCCTTTGGGGGGGAAAAAGGGCACAGTAAAAGGGTAAGTAACCATTGGTTTTCTTATGTTTGTGTAAATTTTTTTTAAAAAGCTGCTGGGGCAGCTTTATTGGAAATGCTTTTTCCCGAATGGCTGAAACGGGGGTTGGGGGCCGTTCACCCCCCCGGTCCAGGCTTTACCGGGAAAACCCCAGCCTTTTAAAACCGTGCAGGAAAAGACCAGGTGAGAGAGCAACCTGGGACTGGGTTGGTATCAGTTTGTCATTTCTCCAACTTTTCTGAGCAGGAAGGGGCCTGCTACAGACCACTGAACTAGACCGAGGAGGGGCCCGCTTTCCAGAGACTTTTTTAAACCGCCCACCCCGGGGGAATATAAAAATTGTGCCTTTTTTGTGTCCCGGGAAAAATCTATTAGTTTTGGTTTCGCATGTTTAAAAGGGCTGAAAGTAACCTAAGACATAAACTGCCCCGTTTGTTTTGCTGTTTTTTGTTTTCTTTACAAAAAAAACCCTTTAAATTTTTGGGTTTCAACCATCCCGGGTTTTTGCCTACCTCTGTACCCGCTAGTCCCCACAAAAACCCCATATCTAAAAAAATTTAAAGAACAAAATACATTTTTCAATGAAACACTAAGTACAATTCAACCCATGCCCAAATTTGGACGATTCTTAAAAACATTTGGGATAATCCTAAATGAAGATCCATATCTAGGTTTCACATTACCTAAGAATGCAAAAAACTGATTTTCCAAAGACCAACGAATATTTTAAAGGGGAAAGGGTAGCCCCAAAATAGGAATAAAACTTTTCTGCAAATAATTTTTCTATCCCCCTCGTAGGAGGCAGGTTTTCCCCCCGCAATACTCCCAGATGTAAATGTTTTGGGATGTTTAGAACTACTAATACCTTTAAATTTCCCAAAGGTGACCAAAAATTATTTTCCCTTTAAAATATTCTTTAAACTGAAAGAACGCATATGTCATTTACGTGTTTGAGTGTAAGTGTTCTATACGTATGCGGGCAAGACCTCCTCCCCCTTCATGTCCCTAAAATGGCCATCGCCCCTAGTACAAAGAAGGAGATATTTTACATAGTGTAGCAAGGCACTGTATAGAAGTACACAACAAAGATTTTTTCAGTTTTTAATATTATTCCCATCGATACGATAGATAACGATATACCTAATCGCTCTCAGGTTTTACCAAAAAAAGAAATGTTTTGGATTTTTTACATTGCAAACCCTAAAGCCAACGGATTCAATTAGGTTTTTGAAGTCATTTAACATTACCTCCCCCCCTCCCCACCCGGGATACATACAGCGAAATATGAAGGTTTTTACCACCTGCGGATAGTAGATGTAACACCTATAGAATTAAAAATACATGAGTACCTTTTAACTTTATGCCCATCTAAAGACGGGTTTATGGGAATGAGCAAGGTTGTTATTGCTAACCTAACAGCTTTATGATTTTTATTAATATATAGGAATTTAGGTTACATCATGTAGTGTCTATTTATCACTAATTTTAACATATATTTATCATTTTATAGAGTATCTATTTATACCTCGGAGAACACTAACTAGGACCCCGATTTCGAATGGTTTACCATGTGTTTGACAGCTCTCATTTAAACCTTTTTCTACACCTGAGCCAGTGCTATGATACGAATTTAGTGAATGGGACTAACTCCCTATCCATTCGGAGCCTTTCTTACTATTGAACTAGAACACATGAATCTAACGGGCTTCGTGTATAGCTTATGGTGTTTAGAGAACCCCCCATCGTTTGTTCCTAAGTTTAATAAACTGTTTCTAAATGCAGTGTGGTTTATGCTCCGGAAAAAAGGGTAACCGCTAGAAAACCGTTATTTTAAATCTATTTGTTTTTAATTGTTGTCAGCAAGAGTCTGTTACACTTTTAACAAAAAAAAGTGAGTTTGTTTTTCAAAGCTATGGAGATCGCTGTCCTTCATTCGGAGCGCCGGCCCATCCATTGGACATCTTTTTGTTTTCCACATACACACACTTAAACAGGCATATATAAAACAGCACACTGTATACACACACATGTATACAGAGACATTTATACACACATTCACACATGTATGCACACATACACAAACATATATACAGAGACATGTATACACACATACACATGATACACAATAACACACATACAATGTATACAACACGAAACACACAAACAATGTAACACACACACGTATAACACATACCACACGTAAAACCCCCAAATTATACAGAGACATGAAAAACCCCCCTACACACACCACTTACAACAAAAACAACATACACACATGTATACACCTACAACACACACATGATACAGAACATTATACACACATAACACACACACAGTACCCCCCCCACACATATACACACTTTCCACATGATGACACATCACAAACTGTATCCCAGAGACATGTATACACACATACCACAGGTAACAGAACATTATCACAACACAATGTATACACACATACACACATGTGTACAGAGACATGTATACACACATGCACACATGTATACACACATACACACACATGTATACAGAGACACGTATACACACACGTCCTCTGGACTCACAGACAGTTGAATAGGTTGTCTGCTCTCCAGGCACACAGTAACTGGAACCCGATGATCTGAGTGAGGTTTGGGGCACAGACAGGATTGTCCGGGACTTGTGCCCCGAATAAACATGCCTAGCGACCCCCCTGACCACAAGACCGCAAATCACAGCAATTCGATAGAAACAATTCTGTTTCTAATCCTAGTTGGCTGTTGGAAATTAGAGGGATTTAAGAATAGATGTGATTTTCCATCTTTCAATAGGAGACTGTCAAAAACCCTTCCATACCTTTTTAAATTTTTATCTTTCTGAACATGGAGCAAAATGCAGGTGGTAGGCGAGGAGCAAAGAGGGGTGTAGGACATGGAGGTAGAGGTATGAGAGAAGGTGCTCCTTCCAGTGCTGGCGACAACACGCAAGCCAGCGGATCGTCGGTTGCAGGACCGTCAGGCCTGTCATCACTAGGTCGGTGCCCTGTGAATCTCAGTAACGAACAGCGTCGCCAATCTGTTCTTCAGTGGTTAATGCAACCCGCATCCAGCAGTCTTACCTCCATGTCCTCCCAGTCACGGTCACAAATGTCATCATCATCATCGTCAGCATCCGTCCAATATGAAGCGACGGCAGCCCAAATGTCAACTCATGTACCCACCACTGTGGATAATCCATTTTCTGAAGACCTCTTTGATGACAAAATGCCGTTGGGGTCAGAAGGCATTTCAAAAGATCAAGAGGCCAAAGAGGATGATTTTGTCTGCTCTGACGCCCAATCGTGATGCCATCAGAGGAGGAGAAGGAAGCCGGTCAATCGGCAAAAATCCCGGCGTCGGCAAAAGCCTTGCAGTGCCTGTTGCTTGTAGCCCGCAGCTCCAGGATGCAGAATGTCAGGAAGTCACCTGTGTTGATGATTAAAGATGATGACGACATTGCGGATCCAAGGGGGTCTTTTCGGGCAGATTTTGCTTGTGAGCGCTTCATCATGGACGAGGAGGAAGACATGGGATACTGTTAGTACGGGTCCCCGCCTCAAAAAGGGAGAGGGTGGTCGCCCAAGTCCCCCTGAGATTATTCCCCCAGCCACGATCACGGAAACACCGCTCCTCGGGTTACCGCTGTCGAAAAGGTCCAGGATCTCTCAAGCCTGGCCCCTTTTTGAGCAAGCCTTTGATTCACCCAGCGATGTCATATGCCGCCTTTGCCGTAAACGCCTCAGTAGAGGGAAGAATCTTAGGCGTTTAACCACCACCAATAGTCAAATCCCCATTTAGCGAGTGCATGAGTTGAAATGGAGGGAAACTTGGCGAAAAAAGGCCACACCGGTCCAGGCTTCCAACCACTGTCACACCTCTGTCTCCCCTCCTCCGCCAATTTCCGAGACCAAGCATTCCTCTGCTGCCCATGTCCAGTTCAGCTAAATGGTAAATTCAAAGACTCCTTTTTTCGGCAAATTTTTAATCTGTGGGTCAGACAGGTTTTGGGGCCATGCGTGGTCCAGGACAGGCATAGTAAATGTCCTGTTCAACTAAAAAGGTGGTTTAAAGACTCCTTTTTCTGGCACTTTTTTTAAATTTGGGGGGTGAGACAGGTTTAATGGTCATACTGCGGTCCAGGGCAGGGATTTGTCAATGTCCAGTTCAACTAAAATGTGTAACGTGACTTGCTTGCAGTGGGAGCCAGGGGGTTTCGCAGTACAGAATCGTGAAAGGCCGTAGTTGGGGGTAGGCAGAAGGTCGGGGCAGGGGTTTCAATGGTTTTCGAGTCGGGGGCAGGCAGGGGGTCAGGCAGGTGGCAATGGTTCGTGGCAAGGGACGGAGGCAGAAAATCGGTACCATAACAAAAAGATACCAAATACACTTCCCCTCTTTTTTTTTTTTTTTTCACAAAATTTTTTTTTTTACATATCAAGAATGGGACATAACATAATAAATTTTTCTGAACAAAAAAAAAGAAAAGAAACAACAAAAAGCCATGTCGTAAAACATCAAAACAGAAATAGCAATGTCATTTTTTAGAATGTCAGATTCAGTTAAAAAAACAATACACGTTGAACATGTAAATTTATCATATATCAAAAATTTTTAATTACATAACTATATGGATTAATCGTATTTGATTTCTTCATTTAATATGAAAGTGTTGTGATTTTCCCGTCCAAATAGATGTGTCCAAAGAAGCCCAAATTTTTTTAATTTAGCTAGGCGTGTGGGGGGGTTTTCTAAACTAGTCTCCAGCTGTATTGCAAATTTATTCTGTTGAAACTTCTGCAATAGATGGGGTGAGAGTTGTTTTCCCCAAAGTGAACTACTAATTCTTGTAGCTATTTTTAACATGAATGAACTGACGGAAGGATGGGGTATTCATGAAAATTTTAATCTGAAAGTGGTTGGGGTGGGTTAATTTCCCTTTTAAAATGTTAAGTAGAAGTTTTCTAGTTTTTTCCCAAGGGGGGTTTGGAAATT